>AYEL01077952.1:0-47992 GCA_000484575.1 Olivierus martensii
CAATAATACCATGACGTTTACGAATTATGCTTGAGTTCAAAGATTGAGCATTTTTCACCATATCGAGAATTCTTTCATTATCTTTTATGATTGTTCTTACTATGGATTCCGGTAGCTCAAACTTCTTTGCCAATTCACAAATTTTCATTCTGTTATCAAAATCCTTGATAATGTTAAGTTTACATTCCAAAGATATCGTTTTCCTTTTCTTACTAGGTGCAGGAGAATCAGATTTACTTCGTTTGAAAGACAGTTTTTTAATGGTTTAGAAAACGTATAACAAAATCTTAACTTTCGTCGATCGTAGAATCGTTATCGTGCACGTAGAGTTCGCGCGAAACGCGTCCAATGCGTATCACAACAAGATAGCGTGCAAAAGTGTTGCTAAACGAAAAAATCAAGAACTGCGTAACTCCGAATTCGTGTAAGTCGGGGTATTACTGTATTTATATATTTAAACATTTATATAGTTTCTAGGGGGAAAATTGTAGTTCAGTTAAAAACTAATTAATTTAATAATATTTTGCAATTATACTAAATATTTTATTAAAATTATTTAATTTAGCATATTTTGAATTTATCTAATTTAATCCGATGCCAGATTTAACACAAGTGCTTTTTTACTTATCGAATGACTTTTTAAGTTAAGAATGCACTAAAATTGATAAAAATAAAATTATATTTGAAATTACAGTACCTGAAGATTGTGGAAATATTAAAGAATTTATCTAGATTGACTTAGATTAGAAATTAAATACTATGTGGATTTGAATATCAAATAGCCAGAATGCTAGTCTCAAACGAATTATTTGAATCGAAATAATCTAAATAATTTAATTCTCAGAACAATTGAATATTTTCCTATTGTAAATAATTATATTACATTAATTCTTTATGAAAATAAACTAAAACTTCTTGTTTTTATATATTTCTTTCTCCTTCAATGTTTTTCAAATATACAGTGTTCGTTTTAATAATATTTACATAATGTCTTTCTTAGTGACAGGCTCCTGTGTTTATTCCTTTAACATAATTTTTATATTATATGCATTATTTTTCTTTTTTGTCGTTTTTATCCAAAATTTCTAATTTTTAACATCTATTAATTCTTATAAAAGAAACTATTTCAGGGATTCAATCTGCTCTGTAACTACCATAATATTTTTCTGCTAGGCTAGGAATCATCATAAAGAGGTATATCATTTATAATATGTGTATATTTTAGTTCTTTTATTATAAAAATACTAAGAAAGAAAAATAAGCAAAGAGTGGAAACAGTTTTGCAAAATACAAGTAAAAATGAAATAGACAGTATAAATCTTGTAGATGGCTATTTTCGAGATTTGAATTATTATTTCTACCATCAAATCATATGTCAGAACTGAAAAACGAATCATCATACCAAAAGTGGAATTTTTGATATACGTTGAGAGAGTATAAATCTTGTAGTTGGCTATTTTCGAGATTTGAATTATTATTTCTACCATCAAATCATGTCAGAACTGAAAAACGAATCATCATACCAAAAGTGGAATTTTTGATATACGTTGAGATGATCATTCTTTCTCTGTATGTGAAAAATTTTAACTGCAACAAATACAGAAAAAGCATTTCTGTAGTTGGAACAAGTTTTTCAACTTGTTTCTTATTTTTACTAAAAATAATAAAATAAACTAAGCCCAATTTTAATGGATTAATTTTGTTTAAAACTGTACATACATACAAAAATGAGCACGGAATAGATGAATCTTTCATTTAAAAAATTTATATGAATTTTTATCAATTATACGATATTAAAACAATGATAGTCTTAATTTTCAAAGAAAAAATAAAATAAATAGAATAAATCAATAATATATATGCACACGACTAAATATTTAGGAATTTTAGTGGGATTAATTTTTTTTAACTAAGAATCTATAATTTTTATATTTTACATACCTTGTATATGAAAATATGTGATAGTTATCTTAGGCCACAATCTAATAGAAATAGAATAAATATATTGCAAAATAAATTTATATAATAATGCTAAGATTAAATGTTGCTTCTTCAGATAGATATTATATCAACAAGAAAAATTGATTCCACAACTATAATTTATAATAATTTACTACTACTATATCATAGATAAACCTACTATATAACATAATGATTAATAATATATATTTATTTGATATGCGCAATAAATACAAGATAACTAATACATTTTCCCATAGCTATCCATATAATAGTTATGCCATTTGTTTCTCTATAGATTTGCACAGATCTGCTATATACTGTATTGTTTACTTTCATTACAGTTTAGAGTTATATGAATATTGAAACAAAAAGAATCTATTTAATTGTTAGTTAAGTGAGGCAATTGTATTGCATTAAGCTAATAATAAAATACTATATTGCTATCTTTGAATTTATAAACTAATTATTATTATATTTCATATTTTAGTTTTATTTTTTTTATCGCATTGTGTAGATTAATTAGTTTTTCGTTTATTTAATTTTTCTTACTTTTTATTTTTGTAATTTTTTATCTATTTTAAAGGTCTGAAAAATTGCTAATATTTATTAATCTTTTTAATTATATTGATTTGTATTTTTCTTTAATTCTTGATATACTAAGCAATTAATAAATTGGATTGTATTGTATATAAATAATTGAATATATATACACTATACATACAGTATAGTGTTTCCAAATTCCCGACATTTGGAATCCTTTAAAATCGAGAACGGTAAATAGTATTTCCCGAGAATTCCCGAAATAAAACTTTTTTTTTTTTAATTTTCGTTGATCATCTATAATAATAGCCATAATAATAAATATTAATAAACAGAAAAGCCGTAGAGAAGGTGAGACTACGCCAAAGTTGGTGGCCCCAGCGCAGTCTTTCAGAGGTTTCGAGACATTCCTATATGTAAAAGGTCGACGCAAAACATGAGTAAATAAAATATCCTAAATGGAGGTCGACCGGAATTTCATGACTAGTGCATTTCTTGCCCTGAGCGCTAAATAGGGATCACTACGGTATCATTTTGACTAGGTTTCTGTTCCTATATTTCAGGTTTTCTCAAAATAAAACAATGTAATTAATGCAAACTTTATTTAACCAAACCTTATAGTATACAGTGAGTTCTTATATACATCATACAATATATTAGCATTCCCAATCCCATTTAAATATTTTATTTATTAAGTTAAATATTAATAGAAAACAAATGAAGGGTTTGGTGCAAGAACCAGTTAAGTCACAAAAAGCACATTTCGAGAATCCAGAAAACTTCACCTTCTCACTTGGTTCTGAATTTTCATTATCTTTCTGCTTGTTTTTCTTGTCGATATGTTGTGCATTTATTTGTTAGAACTTGATGAAAAATATCATTATTAAATGTCATATATGAGACCTCTCTGTCTATATACTCTGTCTATATATGAGACCTCTATGTCTATATATGAGACCTCTCTGTTCTTAGATCTATTTTTATATTTGACACTTCTTTTACTTATCTATAGTTCTATTTTAGTTTCTTCAATATAGCAACTTGAATTATGTGGCTGTTAATAAACTTTGTTTTTGCATAAAAACATACTGAAAACATCATTTATGTGATTGCAAAACTATATTAGCAATAAATACTGATTGCGCACGTTACAAAATAAATTATCCACGAGTTGTTATACAACATTTCTCAAGTCAACAGCTATTTAATAAATATAAAGTGTAGAATTTTATGAATTGAAGTCTGTATAATTAGGGAATTTCTATAATAAAAATAATTGTATTAGTGATGTGCTACAATAAGGGCATATTCACACTTCATTTTCTTTATTGTGATAAACTTTCTTCTTCTCAATTTTAGTATATCATCTTTTTAATATTATACTAGTATATATTCCTTACATTTCATATGAAAATGTAAAAATTTAATTTATAGTGTATATCAAAATCTTAAATAGTATAAATAAAACAATCAAGTTATATATAATGGAGAAAATATTAAAATTTTTATTGTAAATATGTTAATTTGAATAAATAAGAATTTAGTATGGCATATTGGATTAGATTACAAATATATCAGAATATTATGAATACTTTATAAAATACAAAGAAGAAGAATTCAATAAGTAGTCCAGTTCCCAGGAACATCAATTACTTCATTTAGTCTGGATGGAATAGACTCAATTAAATTTTCAAACATATCCGGTTGTCTCTGCACTTTCTCTCAAATTTGTTGCACTTGAATTAAAACATTATGTGAAGAAGGAGAATCTTCCCAATCCCATTTCTGTACTATTTTTCCCTGTACATTTTCTATTGGATTTAAATCTACAGCTTTGGCTGGCCAAGATAAGCAATTTATTTTGGGATGCTGCTGAAACCACTGCTTTACAATTCTGCTTGTATGAACGGGATAGTTGTCTTGAAGATATGAAAAAGAATGTCCTGGAGAATAAATAGTCGACACAATTGGCAAGAAAACGGATTCTAATATACTTATATATTGGGATGAATTGAATTGGCCATCTATTTGAACTAGTTCTCCTAGACTATATGAGATAGCCAACCCCACATTTTTATGCTTTTATAACCAGATTTTCGTATATGATCTATATTTCCAGGTGAATAATGAATTCCTGCTTGTCTATAACAATGAAGTTCTCCATGAGAGATGGATGCAAATGTTTTTTCATCAGAAGATATCACAGATTTCCAAAACTCGTGCGTGTAGGGTAAATATTGTAATGCAAATCCTAATCTGGCTTCTTTATGAATGTTTGTTAAGTATTCTTTCATCACAGGATGATGATGTTTGAATCCAAATTCTCTTAAACATTTCTGTATTGTTTCAGATGAACATTGTAACTGAAGTTGATGTTTAATTTTTTTCGTATTTGTCAATGATTCATTTGCAGCAGCGTTTCTGATTGCTTCATCTCGTGAAGATGACGTCTCTCATGGCCTTCCACATCTTGATTTATTTTGCAAATCATGTTCTTCTTGCCATCTTTTTATCCAATTTGACACAGTTTTACGATGAATGTTCATCTGCTGACTTATAGATCTCATTGATAATTGCCCCAATTCCCATAATCCTATTATCCTTCCTCTCTCTGCAATGGATAACACTTGATGAAATCTGCTTCTAGGCATTTTAAAGAAGTTATTCAAAAGTTTTCTCACTTGACTTGACTCAATAGAAGTTGGGCAGACAATGTTTATTTGTGTATGGTCATTCTGATGAGGATCTGATGACTTAGGAACAAATTTACATAATTTCTTATTCAATATCATATAATTTGTATTATTTTTGGATAATTTTGTATTATAAATGTAATAAAATTATTCCAAAATTTTCATGATAATTTTCCTAAATGAAATCAGTGATAATCCTTATTTACATTACTTGACTTGACTCAATAGTTATTCTTTTTTCATTGAAGTCTACAACAAATCAAAATTACACTTACAGTAATGATTACAGAAAAGTTGTGCAGACAATGTTTATTTGCCTATAGTCATTCTGATGACGTAGTAGCAAATTTACATAATTTGTTATTCAATATCATATAATTTGTATTATTTTTGGATAATTTTGTATTATAAATGTAATAAAATTATTCCAAAATTTTCATGATAATTTTCCTAAATGAAATCAGTGATAATCCTTATTTACATCTTATGCTTTATTTTAACATTTTATGGTGAATATATTACTAAATAAAAATGAACTCGATACAAAACAATATTTTAGTAGATTGTTTCTCTTTAATAGCATCGAGTCTGTATTTGTTGTTTTGAATTAAAATAATAATATTTGATTTTATTAAGTGTTATAGAGGTGCATAATGAAAATTATTCTTATAAAACAGTATTTTAATAGGTTGTTTCTGTTTAATAGCATTGAGTCTATATTTGTTGTTTTGAATTAAAATAATAATATTTGATTTTATTAAGTGTTATAGAGGTGCATAATGAAAATTATTCTTCACTCATAATAAACTTTTAATAATTAATTAACTTTATAGATGCAATGGCTACAAAATTGTTTAACAATTACGTATCTAAGATTAATTAGTTAATACGAGAACTTCGTAATTATTATAATACGTAACTACAGAATTATTTAATTACTTGTAACAAAAAATATTTCTTTATATATTACTATACGTAAATTAGTGGATTCATTGTAACATTTAGATTTCTGCAAACTCTTTTAAAAATTAAATGCTTTTGTTGTTGTTATTATATTTAAATATTAAAATGATGTTTTGAATAGTGGAGCAAAATTCTTATTTCAAAATCTAAAAAATTTTTAACATTTCTCTAAACGAGAACTTCTTAATTATTATTATATATAACTACGAGAATTATTTAATTACTTGTAACAAAAATATTTCTTTATATATTATTATACATAACTTAGTGGATTCATTGTAACATTTAGATTTTTGCAAACTCTTTTAAAAATTAAATGCTTTTGTTGTTATTCTTATATTTAAATCTTAAAATGATGTCTTTAATAGTGAAGCAAAATTCTTATTTCAAAATCTAAAAAATTTTTTAACGTTTCTCTCAAAGTAATATTTGATCCTTTCTAGTATTTTGATATTGAAATGCCTTTCTCATTGACTTATTTTTTTAAATGTTTGAGTAACACTAAATCATATTTTATGTTATAATGTAGTCATTTATTTTAGTAGTAGTATATAATGGATAAAAATTTAAATTCACAATATTTACACACTATTTAATTCTAATATGTAGTATATTGAACTTATTATGATTGTTGTCGAATTGAGAGGAATGGAAAAAAAAACGACAAAAGTGAACTTCATCTTAACAGTTTTCTGAACTTGGCCTCTGTGGTCTAGTGGTAAGACGTTGGGATGTTAGCCCAAAGGTCCCCGGTTTGATCCCGGGCCAAGGTGGATTTTTTCTTCAGATAAATTAGTTAAAAATTCTAGTTTAATTATTACTTAATAGATGGCACCACTCATTGATTTAATAAATAATAATTATTCTAATTAAGAGATGGCGCTAAAATTAGTTTAAATTCGTTCAAATCATTAAAATTACCATTAAAGTTTGAAGAAATATAATTTGGCTAGTATAATTAGGTTTACTTGTAAGATACTATTTGATCTGTAATATTCTGTTTTCTCAATTGGAAATATGGAGCTAAATATTCTGGAGCTTTGCTGGTTACTCTAAATATAATTTATTTTTTCAATATTTTAAATATGTTATCTAAATTTATTAGTTTATTTAAATATAACTCATTTCATTAATAGTTTATTTAAATATAACTCAATAAAAAAAAATATAATATTGTCTACAATATTATTTATTGTCTAATTTGGTAATAGTTTCATAAAAAGTCATTGCAAATGTAAAAGTATTAAATTATAAAATGCACCACAAATGATGCAAATTATCTCAATTACATTTCTGTAACAATCTTTCACCAAAGAAAATGTTTTTATTAGAATTAAATATCATATTTATTACATATTATTTATCTATTGTAATAAATGTATATTAATATACTAATTAGCTTTAATATATTCTGTTTGTTTTGTTTTCATTTCGATTAAGTTTGTCAGGTTAGAAAGTGCCATCACAGTTCACTTCATGATGTCACCACTAAGCCAATTGGGGTAAGAGTGGTGATTTACTTTCTTGCACGACTGTACATGTTTAGTACAATGGCTGAGTATACACTTAATGAAATGACTGTCATTGTTATATGCTATGGTGCTGCTAATGTGAATGTTGCTACTGCAGCTCAACTGTATCAGGAAAGACATCCCTCAACACAAACATTTAGATCTATCACATGCCAATTTCTTGAAATGCACAAAATCAGGTACCCACAAATTGCAACTGATGAGGCCATAACTTCATTCTTGCATAATAACAGTAGAGGATCTTTAAGACTGCATCATTACTGTTTGAACAGAGATTTCAACTGACGAATGTCAGTTGAAATCTCTGTTCAAACAGAACAGACGAATGTCAGTTGAAGGCTATGAGAACTCCATCCAACATCATGCTCAATTGTACTTGGGTGCTGGTGGAAGACATTTTGAGCACATCCTTGATTAATTTTTCTTGTTGATTAGATCTGTTTTTCAATTTGTTTATTTGGGTTTTATGTTTTGATGTTGGTTTGCTATTTACATGTCAGAAATAAATGCCAATTTTTTGCATGTAAAAATGTTTTCATTTCATTTTTGGCAAACTATTCATCTGATTTCAATGAAGTTTTTTAAAAGTGTTCAGAATTGAATGCTGAACAAGTTTATAATTGAAAATTTTTCTCCATGAGTTATGGTTTATGAGATAGGATTTGCAAGTGTCCTCATTTGCATAGAATTCATTCATTTGAAGCTCACCATCAGGTAATCCATTTAGGCTTCCTAGGGAAAACACAATCACTGTTTATATATACAGATCAACCTTGGTTTACAAAATTAAAATATTTTTGCTTTATGAAATTAGTATTAATTTTCATAATGCAATCTGAAAAAGGTAATTTTCTTAACTTGTGGCATACTATTGATGTGATATGATGCTCAAAGTCATTTGCCACCAGAGGCTATTGATGTGATATCATACCAGTGACAGGGACAAATGAACAAATATTTAAAATGGAATTTTTGCAGTTTGTTTTTATTGAAAAATACTAATCTATGAAGGTAGTTCCTATAAAATTTTATTTTATGAGGGTTTTATGAAAATTTCTTTAGATTGAATATCTTTTGTACAATTAGCTTTTTCCTTCCATTCCTTCTCTATTTTTTAGACTACTGTATTCATATTATTCCAATTATATGTTGATATAAAGTTAATTTCTGAAATTTTTGAATGCACTATAAAATGTTATAATTAATAAATGTTTTCATATTTCTTTTAATTTTATTAAAATACACGGTATTATTTATTATTCATTGATATTTTATAATATTTTTATTGTATTTTTGTCAAAAACTAATGTAAACAAATATCTGCCATAAAATGGGCATGGCACTTTTATTGTTTTATTGTAGCCACTTCTTTCCTGCACTTTTTCCTGTCAAGTCAATAGCACTTTGGAAGTGTGATGTGATGAGTGAGGTCAGACTAAACCACCTGAGATCCAATTAGAGCAAAGTAAAGAATATTATAGCTGTTTATGTATGAGAGAAATGTATTGTGTATATGTTTGTTTTTTTATATAAAATCAAAAATTTATAAAATATTAAAATAAAAGTTACTGAAATAAAGAGAGGGATGTCACTAATTACAAATTATTAATAAAAATGACAATATTTCTATAAATTTATGTAAATTTTGAACTAATTACATGACATATCTTAATTAATATTCATTAATAAAAATTTGTATATTAATTGGTTTTCTTTATTGAGTTTATTTTTTTTTTGAAAATATGGTCCAATTCTTCATTCATTGTTTTATTCAAAAGACCAGCTGTATTCAGCAATAACAATTATTTCACTGAATGGTTAAATCTTCATACTTCAATCTTCAAATCTTATATAAATAAAATCATGTTTTCAGTAATCTCATATATAGAACAAAAACCTCTAGTAAAATATTATTTATAAAAATACTTATACTGTTAGAAAGAGAACAAGAAATATAATAAATTGAAAAAATTTCAAAATATTTTGATGAAAATTAAGCACAATATGATGATTTCAATTTTTTGCATATTACTTAGGCTTAATTACTTAATTAGCCAACTTATTAATACCATTATTTTTTTTCATTTCTAACACATAAAGAGTTAAAGCTATATATAATAAATATGTTGACAATTATGTATAAATAACTATACTGCATAATAAAGCTGTTTTTTACAATCTGATGGATATGAGTTCAATTCTGAATCCCATACTTCCATGTTTCACCTTTAAGATTTGTTGTGATCCAGTCATGGTGTTGGCACCACAATAGGTTCTGGAATGGCTTATCATTTAATACTCTCTAGTGGAAAACAATGTAAAAATTATAAAGAAAAAAATATCCTTAATAAAAGTTGATACCTGCTGCTGTTTAGTAATTTCAATGAAATGTTCTTTGCATGAAAATAATAGTCATAATAATTCATTAAAAATCTTGATATATGAGAGCAATCAGAAAAATGAGTTAAATGTAAATACACAATCTTGTATGAGTGGTATAGATCATGTACATTCGAGAGATGGTGCTAGTGATCCAGGCATCTCTCTGGATTCCAAGGTCCAGTGAGAGATGTGCAGTGACATTCCACAATGGCAATGCAGTTGGAAACATGATCTCAGGTTGAAGTGAGAGTATTGATAAGGTTTCTACCGGCCAAGAAAGTGTTTGCAGCTGAAATTCATCAGCAGTTCATTGAAGTTTAAGGTGACAGTGTGATATAGATAACACATAGTGAAATGATGCCATTCATTCCAATTTAATAGGACTCTGTGAGGGGAAATGATATTGTACAAACAATGGATGTCTGAGTTAGTTGACAATAGCAATAAACATTGCATTGTTAACAAAATGATTCAAAAGGACTGAAGAGTAACTTTGTACAATATTGTGTCCAAGTTGGGATTGAGTTATGGCTCTGTTCAATATTTTGTAGTGGATGATAATCTCTGGTTAATATTTTGTAGTATGTCAAACTTTGCTTCAAATAGGTACCATGTGAATTAACTGTCAATCACAAACTAATTGAATGATGACCCTTTTTGATGTTCTTTCAGCATTTCCTGAAGAGAGGCAGGGCTTTCTTGATCATATTGTGATTGGAGATGAAATATAGCTTTACCACTTTGTTCCATCAGCAAAGGAGATTGCATGAAATGAAAACAGGTTACTTCATCACCAAGGAGGAAGTTTAAAGTGGCATCATATTCTGGAAAAGTCATGGCATCCATTTTTTGGAATGGATGTCATAACTGTGGTATGATTTTGATGAAGTTTCTAGAATACAGACACACCACCAATGCAGATTTTTACTGCACCATGTTAAAAGATTGTGCAAAGCCATCTATGAAAATGACCAGGACTGCTGAGTACTGGTATCATTTCCTTCTTGGCAACATGAAGCTGAATGTGTTGATGGAAGTGACCAATACCACAAAAACAGTTGTTCTGATAGATGTGAAAACATCCAGCCTACAGCCCAGACTTGGCCCTTAGTGATATCCACTTTTCTTGCCTTGAAAGAGCATCTGTCCAGTACTCACTTCATATTTGTGACAATGATGTGAAAACAACTGCAACAAGGTGGCTACATTAGCAGGAACATGAATTTTTTCAGCCTAGGATGAACAAACTGGTTATGTGGTTTGACAAATTTCTGAATTGTCACAGTGATTTCATTAAGAAATAGTGCTTCACATGTTTGTCTCATATGCACAAATACTTCTTAGCTGATGCTACTTAATAGTTGGTTTTCCTTTTTCCTATTCAAATGTGTGACCTTTTTCTGATTCCCCCTTGTAATATTCTCTTTTGTTTTACATTGATTTCCATCTTACTGCTGTCAAGTGAATGGTTGCATGGTGTAAAGCACTTACTTATTACTTTGAAGGCTGGGTTCAAATTCTGCTTTTACATCTTAAGATTTTCAGAAAGATTTGGCCTTAGCCCTTTGAATTTCAACTTTAACTTTCTGTTATTGACAGTCTTTGGTGAGCTTTTTAAAACAGTTGCTGCCAGATAAAAATATATTCCATGTATGATAAAGTGGCTTAACAAAAACAAACTTAACATCTTATTGCTCATATAAATCCTTCACTATCAAAGTTTCACTATATATCCTTCAAATGACATTCCATCTATTCTGAATGTAAGTGGGTGGGATATCATTTGAAGGATATATAGTGAAACTTTGATCTATTATTCCCAGATGTATTGCTTTCTCAGAAACATTGCTTAATTTTTATGGTCTCCTAACAAATCCTATTTAAACTATGGAAATTAAACCCACATTAATTGTTCTTTGATTTATTGTTTTCCTGCATCTATTGGTCAGAAATTTTAGTTCTGAAGAACAATATCATACTGATTGTTTTTAAGATAAAGCACACTACCCACATGTTGGTAAAAATTTACTTTATTTCTTGTGGCTAATCATGACTGATGATCATCATCATGTTACAATGTCATCATCAATCACCGCCCATACTCACTGACATCAAAATGATAATAGTAAGTCTGCAATGTCTATATCAATCTACATCCTTGCCTGATCCGGTTTGTGACGTGATATGTCCAACTGCAAGAGGTAAAGTAAACTTTTTTGGACTTTGTGCACATAGCTATGCAACCTTAGACACATCTTGCCTGCCAGACAATTAGTTGGATGGAAAGGGGTGATAGTGAGAGACAGATCCAGCTTGAAAAACTTTTCTGTATGTGTATTGCCAGTGCTGTGTCAAACCTTATGAGTTCCCTCATGCAAACATTAAGTTTGTATTAGTTTATTTCAAAATTTGTAAGATTTCAAAACTTCATGCTAACTTTAGGCCTTTGGCACCATCCTGCACCGCATTTCTTGTATGTATGAATGGCACTATCTTTTGCATGTTGTCAGATCTGGTGACTTGTTGGTGATGAAATATTATAAAGTTTAAAAAGCTGCTAAATCTCTATTTCAGCAATTCTAAACTCCCTTATAAAAATTAATTATTATTGATATAGGAATTTTGCTATTTTTGCTCTGGTATTTAGTAATTTTCCATAAACTGGATTTGGCAACATTGCCTCTAAGTGTGAATCATATCACTCTGCTCTTTTGCTCAATTGAGTACATACTACATTATTGAACACATGCCTTCAATTCATTATAATGCTTTGCATTATTGTTAGCATTATCTTTTAATCTATTTTTCATTTTTTTTTTATTTATAAAGATCTTTGCATCTACTGTTTTCCCATATCCATAGATTTTTTTAGAAGTCCCAATGAAAACAATGAATCAAGATTTCATTGTAATTCAGTGATCTGGGACGCTCCTAGAAAATTTGGATGTCAGGACTGAAATTGAATCTGGAACTTTAGATTGGATGATAACATTATATCATACAACCATCCAGTTGGCACTGGAGTGGTGAATTGTATTGTAGATGATGATAGCTGAAACAGGATCCTTTGCAAAATTTTGGGAATTGAGATCCAGATTTGATTCTGGTTCTGTGGGTGAAAAGTTGAAACCATTTCATATTACAAATGGCTGCTATTTATTGGGTCAGTATTTTTAAACATTTTTGGTCAGTATTTATAATAAAATGTCAGTATTACAACAGTTAATATAAAAACTGTCAGTATTTTAAATAGATGGTCAGTATTTATAAAAAAAAAATATCAGTATTTAATAACATTAGCTGTTGGTAACGCTGCTGTCATTATATTTTATATAATATATAATAATAAATATTAAATAATTTTTATATTAATATAAAAAATAGTAAAAATTTTTAAAAAGCTCTAGTCTCAAATCGTGATCCAAACAAATAATAGACGTTCATTGTAACCACTATACTATGCTTGCTCAAACTACCATGTGAAAAACAGTATTATATAAATTGTTATAAAAACTTTAAATGTGATTTTCACACAAATTCTTGAGAGTTACACTTTACTACAGTACTTTAAAATTTCATTGTGCCTATGGGCACGTAAAAATATGCCAAGTTTGAAGAAATTCGATGACTCAAATGTCTCCTTGTAAGATGGAGATATCTTTCACTGATATTAAGTATAACTTTTTATTTCAATTAATAAAATGTTGACATAATATGTAATTTTGGTTTCATATTGGTTTACATTTTTAATGTTTTATGCTTTATTCAAGCAAAATATACTAGAACTACTTTTCCTGTCTTCGAACATTGATTGGCCTACTTGTCTTTGATCAAGATATCCTTCATTGATATTAAGTATAACTATTGATATTAAAGTACAAATTTTCATTTCAATTAATTAAAAGTTGACGTTATATATAATTTATGACTACATCTGCCAAGATTTTTTGAGTTAATTAATAAATCTGTAGGAAAGCAGTCAAAAGATTATATAACCAATAGTTGAATGTTCAAGACTTCGACTACAATTAAATTTCATCAATTGACAAAAAGTTACCAATGGGCAAAAGCAAACGTGAACGTATCAGCAGTGATTTGCGACAATTCAGTTCAATGTTTTTGTTTGTCGAATGAGGAATGTAATGTTTCAGAAGAGGAAATATCAACCGTGTTAGAAATACATTGGAATATTTATGATCAGTTTAAACATAGAGCATTCAAAATTTGGATTGTGAATCTACCAAAAGAAGAAAACTGGATGCTTCACTTGCCAAACTTTTTTTTAAGAAATTTATATGCAAGCATATACTAGGCTTAGCTATATGCTTAAAATATGTCAAATCTCCCCCAGAAGCTAAACAAGTACCTATAGGCGAGAAACTTTTAAAAAGAAGGTTGAAATTAACAACCTGTGCTCTTTTAGTTGATTGATTAAACATTTTTTACTTTAATATTATATCATAAAAGAAACTTACATGTATTAATATTTAGTATTTTTTTATAATTATTTAACAAAAATATATTATTTTGCAAAATTAAAAACAGTTACATTGCCAAAATGATATAACTTCCACTATTACTAGCACTATGGCAGGAAAATAAAATATATACACAAAAATGTAAATAAATTAAGAATTAATCAAAAGGAAGAAGTGCTTTAGATTTATTAAAAATCATCATCAGCTTCCATTGACAATAGAATAACGGAATTCTAAAGAACACACATAACATTTTAAAATTGGTTACTATGGTAACTTATATTAATTACAAAAATTATATGTATAACAAATAAGAATAAAATACATAAATAAATTTATAAACATAACTGCAAATTTAACAATACAACAACATGTTATGTGCGTTCTTTAGAATTCTGTTATTCTACTGTTAATGGAAGCTGATGATGATTTTTAATAAATTGAAAGTGCTTCTTCCTTTTGATTAATTCTTAATTTATTTACGTTTTTGTATGTATATTTTTATTTTCCTGCCATAGTGCTAGTAATAGTAGAAGTTATATTATTTTGCATTTTTATGTTTTCTTTAATATAATAAACCATTTTTTCTTATATACATGCTTATATTTTCTCTCATTTTACAATAAAAAAATTCTGATCAGACAAAGATACTAATCAATAAAAAATACCAACTAAAAAATATTACTGCAATTTTATTTATACTAACCAAATAAACAAAATTGTACTGACAAAATGCAATGTGATATTGAGATTTAATTATTTATGCTGACCAAAATATCCATATATATTTACCATTTATTTTACAAAATACTGACCAAATAAATAAAAGTGGTAAAATTAATTATACATTATGGTAAAAATATGTTAAATGAGTATATATTAAATGGGCTATACCTGTATATGCAATTTATTAATGCCATTTATTTTGAGTTTAATTATTTTTTTTGACTAAACAATTAAAATCACTTTATAATAAAATAATTTTCAGAGAAAATTTAACACACTGCTTTTATCATATAAAAAAAATTTTCTTCACATTTTATATTCATTATGAAGTATAATTATATTTTTATTTTTAATATTAATTTAAGTAATTTGATATAAAGAAAATATTTTCAATTCATACATTAAAAACAACTTTCATGTAATGAATAATAATTATCAGATAATGCATAATATATAAAATCTTATTATTTTTATTAATAGATTCTAGATTACGTCAAGCATTTGAAGCTATTTTTAGAAAGGCTTTGACACTACAAGATGCATATCCAAGTGATAAAGTAAGCTAATGGAATTTTTTTTTTTTTAAATCCAAATACTATTAAACCAGCTTTAATGGATTATTTTAGAATTAAACTATAATTTAATAATCAATTTTAATATGGATTACAGTGCTATGATATTTGTTTAATAAAAATATACTGTAATATTTTTGTAGTTCAAATTAAATGAATCCTTCCTTAACAGTTATTCCGTGATGAGATTTATTTATGAAACAAAATTCAGTAATAGCTTATAATTTGGCTTGGTGATATTCATCATGATTTTATATCATTTATTTCATTCTTCTTTTTGTATTTATTTATTTAGCTTATAATTATTATTTACAGCTTTAAAAAAATAAATAAATAAAATTTAAATGAAAATTAATATAAATTTACGTTAACATATTTGAATTGATTTTATTAACAAAATAATAATTATTCTTATACATATTATGATAAATTATATAAAAACATGATAATGTTGATGTTAGGCAGAAGGAAGTGCTCCAACAACACCAACAATGCCAAAAAGAGTGCAGCTGGTAAGTATTATTTATGTAATATTTAATTAACTTAATAGAAAATATAAAATTTTTTTTTTATATAAATTAAACATTAATAGTGGAAAAAACAAAATTGTTTTATCAAGAAGATTTTACATGTAAATTATCTTTTTATCAAGAAGATTTTTCTAATTATAATTTCTAAATTTAAATATAAAATATCATGTTGGTGAAATACACTTGATAACAGCTTACAAATTTCAAATTTCTAAATAGATTTATCATTATTGCCAAATTTTAATTAATATAGAATTATTTAATTAAATTTTAAATAGTTGAATTAGTTGAGTTCTAAAATTGACAAATGTTTACCATAAAAAGCTAGATGCAAGTTTAATGATAGTTCCTGTTTAGAAATTCAAGTTTATTTAATTATTCTAATAATGTACATTTTGAGTATGAGCCTCCTCAGATTCTTAGGTGCACTCTTTGGTAAATATAAAATGCATAATATTAGAATCTTTTGTAATAAAAAACTGATAGAATAAACATCAATACTAAACTTGAAACTCTCATTAAACTTTTACATCTAACTT
The DNA here is from genome assembly GCA_000484575.1 of Olivierus martensii. Lineage (NCBI taxonomy): Eukaryota > Metazoa > Arthropoda > Arachnida > Scorpiones > Buthidae > Olivierus > Olivierus martensii. The sequence goes on from AYEL01077952.1 coordinate 16,918, forward strand.
TTTATGATCAAAATTTGATTACTTTAAAATTCATATTATCTAAATTTAAAGTAATTAGATGCAGTAAAACATGGTTATAGTGAAATGATTGGCACTGGAAAATTTTTCATTATAACTGAAATAAAAAGAGAAATTTTTAAAGAAAAGTTGGCAGCTTTTCCCAAAGTTAGTTCTCTGAGACTATAATGGTGTTCTTTGAAAAAAAATCGCTATTTTAAAGATTTTCTTCAAAAATATAATTAAAAAATATATACAGTCATTGGTTGATTGGTCAGCAAACAGCAGCCTTTATTTATAGACCTATTTGTCTTCTAAAGTGTACCGATTTGAAGATAAAAAATTCCTCTTTTAAATCATTCTAATCAGCCTGAATTCACAGAAAACTGTAATATCATCTGTTCAGTGAAGATATTTGCCTTTTCCATTAAAGTTAATTTAATTAAAAGTGGACCGGAAATAAGCAAATTTTGTGACCTTACTTCCTTGAACCATATTAGAAGTGCAGTCTCTAAATTTTCAAAATTTGTTGTTGTTATATGTTTCCAATCTGATTTAAATTTGTTAATTGCATAATTTTTAATATTATTATCTCTATTTTTTATTATCGTCGATAAAGTAGAATTTGCAATGCTGAAACTTTTACAAATTTCAATTTTTTAACAGTTATCTTTATCATCAGCTTGAAAAACTTCAACTTTAGTTTTAAGATCTAAGGAAGTTCTCTTATTTGCATTTCTTTCCATTTTTTAACTTTTTTTGGTTGAAAAAGATGATTATGAAAAGAATTCCAACTGTCGTACACCTTTGTAAACAACACACTGCCATAGTTTGTTTCGAAATGTGAAACCAAAATCCATATATATCAATGCCAAAATCAAAACCTGAGAACAATACTACACTTGTAATATGTGCAGTTAGTGTTCTCACCCCTTCTGATGAAGCGGAACAAGCCTAATGACTGCTTCAATTTGAGGAGAAATTTTATGTTGCTGTTGGTTTAAATGACATTTAAATTAATTTTAAAATAAATTTTAATTCTTCATGAGACACCATTTTTTCATTATAGCCAATGTTTATAAATTATCCATTCCACCATTTTTTCATAATAACAGTTTTTTAATATAATATTAACTTATTGAATGCTAGTTGGGATTGTGAAATCATTTTGTTATAAACGATTTTTCATTATATCCGTTTTCATTATAATCGTGTTCCAATGTATATATTTTACAAGATTCTATTATTTTATATTATAATGTTTGTAATATTTTCTCACTTCTGACTATAAAATATTTAAAATTTTTGAATTGCTCAAATTCAGTTGAAAGATTGATATTTATCTGAAGATGACTTACTTTATTTTGTCTTGATTTGTCATCTTTATATGAATTTTTTTGTTAAATTTTGTATATTGTATAAAAATGCATAAGTTTTAATTATATTATATTAAATTTAAAGCTTCTCTTATCACAATGTCCTTGGAAAGAATACAAATCAGATACAGGACGTGTATATTATCATAATATACAAACAAAAGAATCACGCTGGACCATTCCAAAAGAATTGGAAGAATTAAAAGGTAAAAAAAATAAAGCTTTATTTTTTTAATTTTAACTATTTTTGATATTAAAATATAATTTTACTGTAATTTTAATTTATATACATTATATATATACACATGATCTTTTTGTAACAATACACACATATATAAACAAATAGAAAAATAAGACTAAAAAGTGCTATTAAAACATTTATTAACATTGGGAATAACAGTATTCAGTATTATGTGGTGTTAATTAAACAGCATCTGCATAATAGAATTGAGGAGTGCATACAAAGCATCAAATTTAATAAAAAAAATTCATTGCAAGTTAACTTATATGATAAGCAGATATGTTAACTTAGAATGGAATAATATAAAAATAATACCTGAAGTCCACCCTATTGATTTAGTATATCTTAAAAAAATGATATAGGTTTAAAAAAGAAATTTAAACAAATTTACAATAAGTAAAAATGATTGCAAAAATATTTAATGTGGCATGGAAATGGCTAATTAAAGGCAATGAATAGATCCTTCTAGAGAAGAAATAATTGCCACACCACTGATATACCAGGTAGCATTTATTGCACAATGCTTGCATACTGCATGCATTTTTATGTACTCATCTTTTTAATTTTGTTATATTTAGTTTTAATTTTCATATTGTGCAATGAAACTGACGATGACCCAAAAACAGTCTAGATTTTTATAAAGGATAAAAAATTTTTATGCTATAATTTGTGTATATTGTACCAAATAATAATCTTAAAAAATTAATTGTGATATAGTTATAAAAATAAAAGATGACCCAAAAACAGTCTAGATTTTTATATAAAGGATAAAAAATTTTTATGCTATAATTTATGTATATTGTACCAAATAATAATCTTAAAAAATTAATTGTGATATAGTTATAAAAATAACATTTCCTATTTTGATTATATTGATAATTCTCCACACTGATAAAAGTGAAAGAATTTGGCACATTTTATGAAAACATACCTCAATTTAAAATTTGGAAATTTTAACTAGTTAATACAATATTTCTGTTATTTATTATTATTTTAGAATTTTTTATTTTTGCTGCAATTTTTTTGTTTTCCATTTTGTCTTCTCCATGCATTTTTAATATATTCCAGAAAATAAATCATTTGACACTTAGTTCTGATTTCTATATTGGATCCAATCAAAATTTAGTATTAATCTTAAAATAAATTGATATTTTAAAAAAAAAATCAAAAATGAAAAATAGAAGCCTTTTATTTATGCCTCAGATAGTTAAGATTTCATATAAAAAACTTTTTTGCAATCTTGTATACAAAAGAAAAATTATGAAAGAAAACTTCAAAAAATGCTTACACTGTTTTAAAGAGGGTGAAATACACTATAAATTTGAAAATTTCAAAATATTTTGTCAAAAATTAGGCAAGATATCACAATTTTTATTTTTTTGCATATTAATTAGGCTTAATTTTAATTACTGGCTGGCATGTAATTATAGGCAGAAATTGACAAGTGCAACACTCAAGGGGTTAATACATTAAGCTTATAATAAATTTACAAAACATTTTCTGCTAATTCATATTATACAATATTTTTATATATTATAAAATACAATTTAATATGAAATATTATTAATAAAAACATTTTTTGTTTTTTAACAGTTTAAAATGCATAGTAATGTAATATGGAATATAATGACATTACTATGCCACATTTTGTAATGAATAAAAAAGTCAGCTCAAATATTTCTAATCAAGTTATATAAATATTGTACAAATTTAAAATTTACATATGAAAATCTGCAAATAATGACTATATTTCTTATATTTGGAACAATGATTTGCAATATCAATGATCAAAGCCTAGTGAATAATTCCTTTCATCTAGAATTAAATTTTGTATTCTGATTTTATTTCATTTACTTTGGTAGCTTTGGATTTAATTTTTTAATGATTTTATGCTAAAATATATTCAAGAAAATATTCATGTTATTTGTATAAACACACACAAATAGTAATTTAAATATATTAAAATTTTTATTTTACATAATGATATATACTTTATGTTTATAAAAAGGTATACAAATATTTAATTAAAAATATTAACAATATATTGATTATATGCAAGTTTTGAAGATATGTAATATAACATTTGTTATAAAAAGCAATCCAAAACTTTAAAACTTCAATTAGAACAAATTGTTAGGACAATGCTTTAAATCAAACTTTTATTACAGTAATAAATGCTGTATTCTGACAAAAATGTTATTAAAAGTATAATTATTCTAAAAACAAAAATATATAAAGTTATCCTTTGATTAAAACCTGCTATTAAGGATGGCAGATTCTAACTGAATTAATGGCATTGAGAACTACCTGTTGGATTTTTGTTTTGGATATTGTAAATCGGATTTCATTGGAATTTGGAATTTCCCAAAATTTATGGATTTTTCACTACTAATGTTTGTAATGTTATACTTATTATCTGATATTTAAAGACTTTGCAAAGTAGTAATACAGTCATGAGTAAATATACAGCATGACTATCTGTAGGCTTCTAATAGCAGCCTTTGGCATCAATAACTGTCAAAATTGTGACGTCATTTTCATTAGTAAGATTCTCATTTTTTTTTATGTAATAAGTTAACATAGTGTAGGCATGGCTAGCAACTAACAATCCACAACAATTTTATGCAATGGCTTGATAATCAACAAAGAGAGTAAGCAAAGAAATCATAAAAATCAATCAATTCTTCTTATCATTAAATTTGAAATAAAACATCGAATACCAGAATTTTCTTATCAAAACAATTTGAGGAACCAGTAAGCAAAAAAAATTATTAAGAAGAATTATAAATTATTATATTGGACAAAACAATCATTAATTTAAACAAATTGCACTGAATAATTGACCAATGATGAAATCTTTTCTTTGTAAAAGCAAAATCTGTTTCTTTACAAATAAAAAAAATAGATACATATTTGACAATTCATTAAAACAAAAATTATAAATAGGATGTTCATAAATTAAAAGATACCTATATATAAGAATCTGACTTTAAAAATTAAATCAAAAATATTCATAATTCTTGATATATATTTTTAGTGTCTTTTTCACAATTTAATCTTTCATAATTTCATTTCATTAAAATTAAATCAGTTTTTAAAAACAGTTGTTCTATAATATCAGGGATTTTTGTTAATTTTTAAATTGTTAATTTCTCAAATTAACAATTTAAAAATTTTTAAATAAAATTTACAAAAATCCTTATATCTATTTAATGATTAATTTTCCTTAAATCTATGATTACAGAAATTTTTCAATATATTTTTATTAATTAATTTCTAAAATTTAATTATCAAACTGAAATGTTTAATAATAAAGCATATAATTGGACATTATCATTGGGCAAATATCAAATTTATTGTGATACAAATTGAATTTCCACAGTTATGGTAGTTATAAAGAAATTGCTATTTTCAAATTTTCTAATAAATTATATTTTATAATAATAATAAAGTTTATATTTTCTTATTCTACTTGTATTTTTGGTCTACATTTTTTAGGACCCTCTAATTTATTTTTAAAAATCTCTTCCCTATAAATATTTTCAGAACTTCAAAACATGGAAGCTCCTATAAAAGGGAAGTAAGATGATTTATGTTTAATTTTTCTTTTTTGCATGACAAGCATAAATTCAATACAGTTAATCACATATGAAGGTTAAAAGGGTTAAAATTATTTTAGTAAATTATGTTCAAAAGTAGTTTTGATTTTCAAAATACTAAATGAAAAATTGTTTATTTTATTTTTAGAAAATATTCTTATATACTAATTATATATTTTATTTAAAATATAATAAATTAATTTTATTTTTCAGGTTTGATAGCAAACAAAGATGAAGAAGAAAAGTATGTGTTAAGAATTTTATTCAAGTTATATAATTTTTGTTTTTTAAATGAATTTATTTTTAGATTAAATATTACTGATATTTCAAATATTAAACATAATTTAAATTAAAAATATAAAATATAAATACAAGTTTTCCTACTTTACAAAGGTAATCATTCTTATGAATCCTTTCATAAATTGAAATGGCATAAAGAGAAAAAGCAATTACCATTAATTTACATGGGAAAAATTTTTGACCATTCCCAAACCCAAAAAGTCAGTCAGATGGCTGTATAGTAAAGCAGTGGCTTTCTATCTTAGAGGATCTGGATTCAATTCGAAGTTCTACAACTTAGTTTTTCAAGAGGCATTTGGGTCTGGCTTATTGAAACCATGTCTCAACTTTCTGGTTGACCCATCATGAGTATTGGATAATTTGTGATGGTTCTAAAAGTAGCTATCACCATATAAAGTATATCTCTTGTGTGATATAGCAGCTTAATTTGACCTAATCTATTCTAGCCTAACCTACACTCAAAAAATAACTCAGTAAATAATACCAAATAACACACAAAAAATATTTTGTGTTATTTGGTATGTTATATATGTCGTTTTATACTAAGTATAACATTCTTAAGAGCTCTATAAGATTTTCTGATCTTTAGATTTACCTTAGGATGGATTTTCAAACTATAGATTACAACTGGGTCAAGAAATAAATAAAATGAGTTGTGACAAACTGAAAAAAATGCAGAAAAATGTTTGAAATATAGCTTATAAAATAAAACTTTTCTTTAAGTGGTTCATTTGTACCAGTATGCACCATCCATAATGAATATGTTGCATTAGTCAATAAAAAATAAATGAACATAATTTATGCAAAGTTTATCTTTTTTTGTCATTTTCCATTCTTGTAAAATACTAAGTGGTGGAGTGAATAAAATCTATCCATTCCTGCAGATTGTAGAGGACAAGGATTGATGGGCCAGTCCTGGATCCAATGAATAATTTTTCCAAAAAGTGGAACCAAAAAATCAAACCCAAGTCATCCAAGGGCAAAGCTGAAGTATTTCCATGTGGCAAATATAGCTGACTATCACACACATACTGGGTCACAATACGAAATATGGTTCCTGTAGTGGGTCATAGTCAAAAAAAAATTGAAAGATTCTGTCTTAGGATGCATCTTGCAAATGGATATACAAAATAAATCAAGAACAAAGAGTAGATAGTTAAAAGTTATGGTGGCATAGATAAGTATAGTTCCCAGGAAAGGAGTTTGATTGCATCACTTCTGCTGCTGGAATCAAATTGCCACTATAATGGCTCACTGGAAAGCAAATGATGAATGTTATTTTTGCATTTTGTCTTTTTTCATAAAAGAAAAAAAATCCTCTTCTAATTTATTTTTATTAGTGAAAAACAGGTAATTAATAATGTAGGTTTTTTGCAAAAATGAAATGGCATAAAGTGAATCTTCTTACTCCTTGGATGCTAGCTATTTTTGAATAAGTCTAATTAACATGCAAAGAAAATATGAAAAATAAAATTGTAAAATCTTACTTACTTTTTGTTGAAATCTTTTGAAATTTTCAGGATTTATTGCATTTTTTACTCTCTTTCTAACAATGTAAACATATTTTTGATATTTCATTTTTTTTTCACAATTTTTTATTCTGTATATGAGATTGACAAAAAAAAACAATTTATTTTTATATGAAACCTCAGCCATCCAATTAAATAGTTTATATCTTTAGATAGCAACATATCATTTGACTAAAGTGAGCTATGAATGAAAAAGTTTGGCTGAAATTTTCAGATATTATTTATAAAACACCATGAGTTACATAACCTCTGTTGAATATCGTATAATTATCTCGTATAATTATTAAAAAGTTACATGAATTCGTTGAATTATTGTCATTTTTATTAAGACGTTATCTCGTATAATTATTAAAAAGTTACATGAATTCGTTGAATTATTGTCATTTTTATTAATATTTCATATTTATTAACTTGTTCTTACTTCATTTACACAATTTTCATTAGTATATTTTATAAATCTTTTTTTCTTTATATCAAAAAATGCTAACATGAAAATGGTCTCATCTCATACACAAACAGCTATAATATATTTTATGTTCTTCTAATTGGACTGAAGATGGTTTATTGTAGCAACCCACCCATTGCAGGGTAATAAAGTAGGCTTGACTGCAATTTTCCAGGAAGTGAGTGGTTGCTGTAAAGCAGGGCTGTCCAACCCGCATCCCAGTACTGTAATGTATGTGGTAGCCCAACATAAAATTGTAAACTTTCTTAAAACATTGAGATTTTTATGCACTTAATGAAGTTTTTATTATTTAAATACAGGAATATCTCAATTATCGCGGTTTCGATTATTGCGATTCTCGATTTATCGTGGTTTATAATTTGATACCAAAATTCAATTATTGCGCTCAAAATTCGAATTATCATGGCTTCGAGATATAGCCCCACTATATAAGCAACCAGAATTATGCTTGCTCACCACTCATCAGTAATTGTCTGTCTTTACCTGAAGTACACGTGGACAGGGCCGGCTTAACCCAGTAAGCAGATGATGCATAGCCACTATATAAGCAACCAGAATTATGCTTGCTCACCACTCATCAGTAATTGTCTGTCTTTACCTGAAGTACTCGTGGACAGGGCCGGCTTAACCCAGTAAGCAGATGATGCATAGCATTGGGGTGCCAAAATTATCATTTTCTCAATATTGTTACTCGACAATACTGTACATTGCTGAGTAGATATTACAAGAAAGCTGCATCGGGTGTCAGGACCTCTAGAGTTGGCACTGCATGTGAATATTTATTTCTTTTCTTATTTACCCCTACAATGAATTCTAAAAGAAACAAGGATGATATCAAGTCAGAAGCTATCAAGAAGAAACGTAGACTGATCAGCTTAGAAGATTGGCCTGTTTAACAAAATTTCTGTACCTCGTATATAAAATTTAATTAATAGATTTGAAAAATCCTTGGCAGTGATCACCCATTTTACATGCATTATTTATCCCAGATTTGATTATTGCAGTATTTTTCATAGCAACAATAACCACAATAATTGAGGTATTCCTGTACCTACATTTCCTACAATATCTCCAATATCTAAATATTCTATTTCCATTTTTATAAAATATTTCTTATTTTAATAATTAAAACTTCTTGACCTGCTCAGTGATTTTTAAAAAATTTCTGAATGAAAAGAAGTCAAAAATTATTTATACTACGACATTTTTGTCTATTTGTCATGATGTGGCTGTCGTATATTGAACATTATTTACAAACATTTGCACTTAACAACTATCATTAGAATTAGTCTATTTTGTGTGACCCAAGATAGTTTTTTTTCTTCAAATGTGACTCAAGGAAGCCAAAAGGTTGGACACCTCTGCTGTAAAATAATATAAGTGTCATATCCTATACATGGCTTGAGGATGTTTAAGTTTCATTTTTTGAGATTTTCTCCTAAATTTTAATGAAACTAAAACAAAAAAAATGAATGATTGCAACATATTTTAGTTTATTTTATCAGAATTAACTAATGTTTTCTGATTATCAACAATATTTTTTTATTTTCATCATTTTATAGCTTATTTTGTCGAAAAATTTTGATTTTTTATAAAAATTTCAAAAATATCATTTATTGAATCTCATAATCAGAGCACCTTTGATAAATATAAAATCGACAAGATGGGATAAAAATATCCAAATTCTATCGAGCCATTCACATATAAACAATCCTTGCTTACACACAGTTTAAAAACTATTTTGGCAACTGAGAAAATTTATGAATCATCATCAAAAGGACATATTTTCAATGAATACATATAAAAAACTGATTTGCAAAAGCTGGATTAATAAAATCAGGATTGAATTAATATTTTTAAATATGTTCTGTAATCAGTAGAATGTTGTTGATGATGGCTCTGAATAGGGAAATCCAAAAAGAGTCATGAAAAAGAAAAATAGCATAGTTAGAAGAAATACATAAAAAGACTTCCGGTTATTTTGAGAAATGGATATATTGAAATGTCTTACAAAATATTCCCAAATTAGAAAATAACTCGGAGAACATTAACAGTAAAAAATAAGAATGGCAATGTTTCTCAAAATAACTGGAAGTCTTTTTATGTATTTCTTCTTTAACTATGCTATTTTTCTTCTTCGTGACTCTCTTGGGAAATCCCTAGTCAGAGCCATCATCAACAACATTCTACTGATTACAGAACATATTTAAAAATATTACAATGGAACAGTCACTGCTGCACATTTTTTAATTCAAACAAAATCATGGACTATAATGACAAATAGTAATAAAATTTATATCTAAATTACTATAAAACAGAAGAATAATTATATTAACATAGTTTAACAATAACATAAAGTAATGTACTAATTCAATTAAATCATAGACTTTAGATTTTCAATCATATACTCAGTCTCACAGTATAAGCTGCCTTACATATTCTTTATAACAGGGTTGTCCAACCTGCGGCCCACCATAAAATTGTAAACTTCCTTAAAATATTGACAATTTTATATACAGTCGATTCTGTGTAATTGGGACATGTTAGGACTAATTCATTTTGGCCCAATTAAACAAACTAATTATAAATTCTAAATTAAAATATGTTATACGTAAGTAAATAAATAAGTAGGTAAAATTAATAATTAGATACCTATTTTAATGCTTTATTAAACCAAAATACAGAAAATATTTGTACTATAAATAGGGAAGTAAAAATAATACATACATGAAAAATTTTACAATTTCAAATTTTAATTCTGCAAAAATGCATCGAGATAATCTGTCTTTAGATTTTGATACACCAGTTATATCAGTGAGTCTACAATGGCTTGTATAAAAGGGCTGGCTTTTAATTTTATCCAGCAGAGCAATTTTACTTGAAAGTGTAAAATCATTTCTTGGCATATTGGCAAACATTTAAAAAGTTTAAATAAAATCGACACTGTAAATGAATATCACTAGGTACAGTAACGAGATATACTTGCCAGATGCACGACGATAGATAATTAATTTGCATCACACTGATCTTAAACAGATACATACTTGCCAGATGCGCAACAATAGATAACTGATTCTTATCACACTAACATTGCCAAATATTAGTGTACATAGTGTTGACATAGTTTCGAAAAATTCCTAAAATATGTCAAAAATTGTAAAATTTCTTTTCTGCTACTGTCCCAATTAAGCGTTTAAATTATGTATTAGTTTATTAGTTTGGTTTTTATTCTTTGAGATTTGGCCCAAAAAAGTGGCTGCCCCAATTAACCAGTGGCCCAGTTAAGCAGAATTGACTGTACTTAATAAAGTTAATGAAGTTTTTATTATTAAATATCTATTTATATTTCCTATTTTGATTTTCTAAAATATTTCTTATTTCAGTGATTAAAACTTCTTGATTGTGCAATGATTGTACAAAAATTTCTGAATAAAAAGAAGTCAAATATTATTATGCTATGACATTTTTGCTTATTTGTCATGGTGGATATCATATACATTATTTACTGACATTTTTGTTTAACTGCTATCTTTAGAATCAGTATATTTTGTGTGTGGCTGAGAGAATTTTTTTTTTTCAAATGTGGCCCAAGGAAGTCAAAAGGTTGGACACCCCCTGCTTTATAGCATATATTCGTGTTATTGAAATGCCTTTCATTATTTTATCATTAATTATGTTATCTTTTCTATTTGTTTTTAAAATTTCTAACATTTCAGTAAGTTATCTTTCTTTGTGATTAATAGACCTTTTAACTATTTTGGCATCCTTCCATCTTAGAGTGATCATTTTCATAAAAACTTTTTGTTAACTCTTCAGTGTCCCTTTGATGTTCATACAATCTATTCTGAAGGTTCTTTTGTTTTTATCTTTTTCACTTAGTAACTCCTATTTGATAAACCTCCTTTTTTATTTTGTGTCTCTTATCTTTTTCACTCCTCAATAGAACACAATGGGGGTTCTTAGAGACACTTTTTCTTATTTTGTTTAGCTACTACATTTTTAATGGTTCTAAACTTACTCATGTGATATGGAAGCTTTATATATTGATCTTTCCTTGAGTTAATTACATGCTCATTGAGGTGCTCTGTTACTATGTAAACTTGTGTTTTGTTTAATAACATCGCTTAAAACTTTACTATGCACAGATTGCATAAAAGCCTTTCTATAGTCAGGCCTTCTACTATATTCCAGAATTCTATTTCTTCTTGTCTTTAATTTTATTACAATGATAACCCTTTTAAAATATGCATAAAAGGCAGTCTTGTTTTATCTTATGAGTTTATTTGACTTATCTTATTCAAAATATATTCTTATTTGGAATAAGTATATAGCCTTGAGCAAATCATAGTTATTTCATCATTTGTCCAAAAATCTCCTTTACGGTTCATCTTATCTTAACTAATCCCAATAGATAACGTTCCACTCTTCATTTCCATTTTCTCATTAACTAGTTTTCCTGTTTGAAATGAGGTTCTCACATTCCAACTGCCAAAACTAAAAGTTCTTCTTTGCCAAGCAATGCAGGTTCAAAATCCTCTTCATATCCATTAGGCTCTGGTGCAGAAGAATCATATGACTGATCTGCAGTCTGGAAACCATTTGCCTCTGGATTGGAAGCTTTCCTTGTAACTGTTTGCACAATTCTAAGCCCAGGAGTACTACTTTGAACTATGCATCTCTCCTGTTGCAAAGTCGCAATCTTCAACAATAACAGTAATAATCTAATTTAAACCTAACAGTTCTAATGACTCTCCAAACTCAGAGTTCAGCTTGAGCTCAAGTCTTTTTACTATTTCCTAAAATAAAATCAGTCAGTTTATCTATATATCATTAACTGACCTCTATAAGACAAAAACAAACAACCAAAAAACTTACAGCTTAAAGTATTAAACAAGTGTTAAAATTAAATAATGAAAACGATGTTAGAAACTAATACTAATAAATTGAATAAATTCTCAAAAACAAGTTAAATAGTAGTAATAAATTATTTGACTCAAAACACTTACAAAAAAAGTGTTAACCAAAGCTTATTTAAGCAATAATAAAGCACAAGGCAAGTATCAATAAAACTTGTTTAATCAAAATTTCAAATATTCAAAACAACAAATATCACTTAAATACTAATTAATTCTAATACCTCCACTCTTCACTACAAACTTAAGTAATTGTTGATCTTATAAGAAATTCAAATATCACTAATCAGCTTTACTGTAATACAACATCTCGCTGTGTCAGTTGACCTGTACGTTTTTATCCAATGACTTTCACAGTCCCAAGCTTATTCATTTATATAAATCACTCAGCAAGTTTAAGTTTCTTAGTTTACTAAGCAATCAATTCATGTCATCCTCTCTACAAATTAATTATGTACTGAATATAAAACATTGGTAAGAGATCATTCTTATATTCTCACATTGGATCAGTGGTAATGATTTCAATTAGATGATGTCAATAGCTGAGAGAGTTCATTGGGAGGTGGACTTCCAGTCCGTAACACATAATTTGTAACTGATGAGATAGAGAACATGAAAAATGAGTTAACTCTTAAACTAAACATAATACATTAAATAATAATGAAAATGATTAATAATGGAGAGCATAATAAAATAATAGGAAAGATCAGAGTTAACTTCTTCACACCCTTCTGTGCTATTGCTGTTCATTGAGACTAGAGAATCTTATAAATCAAAAAGCATAGGGTTACATTCTATGCTAATGATGACTTCTATGTTGTTAGCCAAAATAGGTTGTCTCATTTGCTTTTAGGAGCAATTTCTCACTCCAAGGAAAAGAGAGTGCCCTGCTTCTCTGCAAGGATAAAGTTGGAGGCTTATCCTGACCTACACTCAGTCATCCTTGGATTAGTCATCATAATGCAATACCTGCCTCTTGCTGAAGACCAAGTCCCACACTTGGAAGTGCCAGGTAGGGATTTTCCCATCCTCATAGTTGAGACTATGAAGCATTTCCCAATGCCTCTGATACTTTGAAAAGAGCATTCAAAATAAACTGCAATGATGATTTTGCAAAAAGTATAATAAATTAAACTGTTCAAAATAAACTCCAATTTACGGTTACAGATCTGCTATTGTCAATATGTAAATAGGAAAAAATAAATACAGCACTAAATAGCAGGAGCATATTTAATTACATTCAGAATGTTTTGACCACATTGCACCATCATCAGCAAAATCACCACACCATCATCAGCAAAATCATTATAAATTAACGAAGAACAATGGAATTGTAGAATATAACTAAGTAGCAGGAGCATATTTAATTACATTCAGAATGTTTTGACCACACTGTGGTCATCATCAGCAAAATCATTATAAATTAACGAAGAACAATGGAATTGTAGAATATAACTACAGTTTAATTTATTGTATTTTTTACAAAATTGTCATTTTCCATTATGTTTTAAAAATGAGAGAAATAAATTGTTGTATGAAAGAGAGATAATATCTTCTAAGGATTCACGTTTAAATTTTAGGAGAATTGGCCTGCTAAATTTTCTAAATTGTAAAATCAATTAAATATATGTTCATCAAAGTGACTAAATGAATTATTAAATGATACAAGGATTTTTGAGTTAATAAAGGATTAATATCCACATTTTCATTAAAGCCTATATATTAATGATAATTTTTTCCCAAGTTAGGTAATATGAAATTAAGTAGATTATTACTTATAGAAATGTATACCTGACAATTTTTTTACCATCGTATTAACTTATATACTGCTAGTTGTTGACTTCACAAGCTAATAAACTGAATAAATAAAGTTAAAGCAAATACTCATGTGTTAAAGTACAAAATAAAAGCACTTACTTTGAGTAAAAGATAGTAGTAAAAGCCTTTCCTTCAGTTTGTATGAATAAGTTTTACTCTTCTCTTGCTGGCAAAAATCCTTCAGTTTGTGAGCAAATGCTTCCTTAGACTACATATATCAAACAAAGGAGAAGTTAGAAATTCTAGTCAGCTAGAGCAATTTTTTTTAATAAATCTATTAAAATTTAATAGAGAGAGAAATTTTTAATTTATTTACTTGTGTATAAATAAAAAATTACAGAATTAGTCAATAAACAACTTTATTAATCTATGCAAAAATTAAATTACAAATATATTATACCACTATAAAAATACAAATAAAATGGACTATGGATTCATATGTTTATAAACAGTTTTATAAATTATACCACTACTAGAGAGGCAACATTTCTGAAAATATCAATATTTGACATTACTCAATACTCAACACTCACTGATACTTGTCTGAAAAATAGTGATTTTAAACATTGGTATCAAAAATTTCAATGAATAAGTTTAAATAAATAAATAAATAAATAATTTTCAAAAGTATTAATTTATTAAAAAAAAGTATAATTTATAAAACTTAGCAAAATCTGGGAAATTTTGATTGTATTTTTTCCAATTTAATAAAAATTATTTCTATAATTACTGATTCTCTGAAAACTGTACAATCAAAATACCATATTACAAATCAGGATAACAGAGGCCATGGTTATCAATCGCTACAGAAACAAAAAATTTTTCGTACTTGATGATAATCCTCCATATAGCATACTGGTGCCATGGAGTTATGTATAAAACTTATTATTATTTATTATTATACTTATATCATTTTAAAATAATATAATATTAAGCTTGTGCATTCTGATGTTCCATATATAACAATCTTTTGTAAACTTACTGAAGATGGCTTATTAGAGCTAAAAGTACTCTAATTCTTTAATAAATTAAGTTTTTTTCATTTAAAATTGTGCTGTGCATCATTCATTTAAATAACATGGCTATAATTGAAGTGCTATAAAATGAGGTATTACGATCGGCATATCGACACAGACTACATTCGTCGTAAAACAACTTCCTTTATTAAAAGAGAGAGATCTTCATCACAAACTGCTGTGAATGTTGATCACCCGTTTAGAGAAAATGGATACCTTTACACAAAAATCCGTAATACCGGCGATGTCTCAATCAATAGTCTTTAGTCCTTCTATGAAGATTTTGGAGACGGGAACACACTAGGAATCTTTGTCATGAGGAATGGTGTAACTAACAACTAACTACCAGATTTAGTCGTTCGGTAGCTGAAAGTTACAGAGAATTCAAAGAAGTGAACTGTAGTAGGAGATATCCTTCACTTATGGAAAGGGGTCACCAACTAGATAGAGTCGGCAACGAACGCTGTCGATAATGGCGAGCCACGTAGTATCAGTGACTAAAACAATCGAGGCACTGACGAAGTTGGAGAGCAAGATGTTGTAGGACAGGTGTCGGAGAACAAGCCAAAAGTCAACTGTAACCAGCAACTGCCCCAAACGAGGGCGGCAGCAGCTCTTATATACCCGAGACCTTTTCTGACCTCTTTTTCCCGGGGATGTTTTTCTCTTTAACTTACAGATGGTTCATGTATCATTTCTTAGATTTTGAATTGACACCTGAATAGACTATTTCGTTGAAATTCAATATTTAAAAGAACAATAACTAAACATAACACGTCTGTGATCATATTGAAACTTTGGTGACAAATTCCTTCTTATTTCTTCTATTTCTCTTGCTGATTTTAATTACGTCTTAATTATTATTTTTTTTTTATTTTTTTAATTATATTCAGAGTTCCGGTACCTCACATTATAAAATATAATTGAATATAAAAAATTCTGGTTTTAAATCACAGTTACAATTCCTTCAGAAAGTCTCCTGAGTAAAAGATAACTACATTTTCCCATAACAATTTTGCCAAATTTGGTGATTGAAATTTAAAATTAAATTAAAATGTATCATGAAGATGAAATAAGAATGTAGAGTCAAGTTTTTTTATATTAACATCCACCATTAACAATTATATTAAGATTGAAAGACAAATGATATCCTTTTTTATATGTAATTGGAAATTTCTCTACCAAATATTAAAAATAAATTTGTCTAATTCTGTCAATACTCACAGTATTAACAGAAAAAAGTATCAATATTCAGTAAATATCAAAATAAATATATCAAGTGCAAAGATGTTGAAATATCGGTTGCATCCCTATCCCATTGGCTCTAGTAAGTATTCCCTTGATAAGTTAATCTGCCTTTGATGTCAATTTTTTCTTCAGATCAAAATAAACTTCTGAAATCAGTAATATGAGAAAAGTTTGACACTTAACAGTTCTCACTTTTTTTACAGTTTCAGATGTCAAAAAATTATTGTGATTCTTTACTATAAGGATGGAGTCTAGCACTGACTGGATGCAAGATTTTAGAAAGATTTGCATTACACTTTGAAATAAACGATCTCTCTATTCATACAACTTACTTATTACATGAAAAAAGTTTCAAACAAAATGCATTTACTCTAAAGCAAAAGATTTGGAGTGAATTCTTATTCATACTAAGAAAAGTATTTGCTCTAAATTTCACAAGTAAAAGATAATACAGTAATACCCCGTCTTACACAAATTCAGAGTTATGCAGCTCTTGATTTTTTTCGTTTAGCAACACTGCCACCCACTATCTTCAGTGTTTGGAACCTGAGAATGGTACTGAACAAGTTTTGGCCTAAACATTGTATGTGGCATAACGTGGGTAAGGATAGGTAATTTGAAGCTTTTGATTACAACAACACAGACTACAGTTTAAGTAACCAGTAGCTTCCTTCAATAGAGAGAGGTTTTGTACATGGTAAAGTAATCTGACAATCAGTTCAGAGAGGATAAATACTAATTAAATGAATAATCAGCACTCTATGCAGTTATAAGCTCAAACATTTATTCAATGTCTTTAAACGCTAACGTTTTCAGTGTTTCTATGCCATCCTCAGGCAATCAGTCCGTTTCACAATTGAAGCAAAATGTAAATGGAAAAACTTGATTCAATTGTGAAACGGACTGATTGCCTGAGAATGCCATAGAAACGCCAAAAACGTTAGCGTTTAAAGACATTGAATAAATGTTTGAGCTTATAACTGCATAGAGTGCTGATTATTCATTTAATTAGATATTAAGTAGAAAGCAGTTTTTAGAAAGAATAAGAATATTGAGGATAAATACCTGATGCAGCAAAAGAAATTAAATTCAGTCTTTTCAACGAGCAAGATGGAACACTGTTGAATGTGACTTCTCTTCAGTCAGAGATTCCCAATATGAGAAAGAGCACAAGACGGATTGCTTGGATTTCTTTCTTGGTAATTATTGAAGAGAATTGTTAATACCGTCTGAGTGCTGTTTTTGTTTAGCTCAGTCTTTTTTGCGACTCTTGGATATGGTGAACTCTCTCAGGTTCTGGAACAACTCTTGGCCACAGCGAACTGTCTCAAGGTTCTGAAGCAACTCTTGGACAAATCTTTTCTGTATTGAATCATATTTTCATATTAAATTAATACATATTTTGTATTAATATATATAAAGAATTGCAATTTTATTAAATATTTTTCTTCTAAACTAGTGTTTTTGTTAGTCCTTGGTCCCAATTAAAAAATTTATATGTATTTATATGCACAGTTGTACCCCGAATCACACAAATTCGACTTAAGCGATTTTCATCAGATCAAACTATCACGTAACTTCAGGGTATTACTGTACTACTTTTTATTCCTTTAGCCTAATTTGTTTTTGGAATGCTCATAAAGTAAGAATTAATAAACTACCAGGTGTGTAAATATGAAACCAGAATTTGCCAATAAATGGCACCACCTGTCAATGTATGTTTTGTAAAACCGCGTCATTGGTGCCATTGTTTTCTTTTGACAACTGTCAACAACATCGAATTCATAACCATACAAGTTTCATACAATAACGCATGTTTTTTATGTGTTAAAAATGTCGATTTTTGTGTCTACATGTTACGATTTGCAGACATCATTGATTTTTGTTATCATTTGAAGAAAACTGTTGCAGAATCACATCGAATGCTTGTCGAAGCTTACGGTGAGCATGCTTTTGGTAAATCACAATGCTATGAGTGGTTTAAAAAATTCAAAAGTGGTGATTTTGATGTGAGAAATGAAGAATGTGGAAGACCACCAAAAAAGTTTGAAGACAGTAAATTGCAAGCATTGTTGGATGAGGATGATGCTCATACGCAAAAACAACTTGCGGATCAATTGAATGTGTCACGAGAAGCCATCTCCATACGTTTAAAAGCCATAGGAAAGACCGTAAGCTGGGAAAATGGGTTATGCATGAACTGAATGAAAGACAACAGGAGAATAAAAAAACCATTTGCGAAATGCTGCTTGCCAGATACAAAAAAAAGTCATTTCTCCATTGAATTGTGACTGACGATGAAAAATGGATCTATTTTGAGAATCCAAAGTGCAAAAAATCTTGGCTTGGTTGATCTGGGATAACCATTAACATCCACTGCCAAATCGCTTCGGACGGAAGACAATGCTCTTTGTTTGGTGGGATCAGAAGGGTATGATTTATTTTGAGCTGCTAAAACCTGGTGAAACTGTAAATACTAAACGCTACCAACAACAAATGATCAATTTGAATCGAGCTTTGCGTGAAAAACGACCAGAATATGATAAAAGGCAACACAAAGTGATTTTGCTTCATGATAATGCACCATCACACAAAGCAAAACCGGTCCAGGAAACGTTGGAAGCACTTAATTGGGAAATACTTTCACATGGGCTTACTCGCCAGACTTGACTTCATCCAATTTTCACTTATTTGCATCGATGGGGCACAGACTTGCTGAGGAGCGCTTCACTTCCTACGAAAATGTACGAAACTGGCTCGATAACTGGTTTGCCTCAAAAGAAGAACAGTTTTTGGCGTGGCATCCACGCATTGCCAGAAAGATGGGAAAAATGTATAACTAATAATGGGCAGTACTTTGAATAAAATACTCGTAACCATTATCATACGATGAACATGCACTTTTTTTCTGAAAAAAATCCGGTTTCATATTTACACACCTGGTACAAATCAATTTTCCACAGACATGATGTTTAAAAGCAGGCATTCCATTCTCAGTAATAAAATTTTGATCATAACGATATTAAATAAAAGCCAACAAAACAATAATTTTATGATTAAACAATGATTTATTTACCTAAAGAATGAAAGCATAGCCTTTAAAATCAAATGATAAAATAAATTATTTATCATGCAAATGCTTAAAAAAATTGTTATTACTTGCCATCATTGTCAGATGAATAGATAAGCTTTTATGCAAATGAACTATTGCCTTAGATAATTCTGCGAATGAAAGTTATTTACATAATGTTCCAATAAAACTTGGTGGACAGAGGACATGCTATTTCATTTCTGAATATGCTATTTAATTTTTTCCATTTTATAGTAGATGATGGATTGTATAGTTATATGTAGCAACATATAACTATGTATGTGTTTGAAATGCTATATTTATGAATGTTTAACATTTATTTAATGCAATTATTGTTCATATTTTCAAATTTTTTTTGATAACTGATTTTAATAAAAAACTTAGATCCACAACTTCATGAAGTAAGTCATCATAATGTATACAGCTCTCAGTTTACAAAACTACCTGTATAGATTATGATTTTACCTTAACCAAAAAATTATGAAATGGTACTACTTATACTGTGATGTTCATCTGTGTGGACTGATGTTTCTCTTAAAAAATAAGAAAACATGCAAAACACATTTATTATTTTTCTTTTCAAAATTAAATTTTTGTGATTAAAAATGATTTTTGCATGTCTACTTGCAGAGTTTATGGTAGTTTTATTTTATCAAATGGGAAGGTATAGTTTTTAACAATTTAATTCTGCTGATTTTCTATGATATTTCCTAATGAATCTTTTCCCAATGGTTGATATTTTTGGATATACAGTAGAATCTTCCTAATCCGACACATATGGATCTAGGGCTTGTCGGATTATTGGATGTTCAATGAAGAAAATGAAATTACACAAACAAATATGCTCCATTTATTAAGACTTTCCTATCACTGCTCTTGCTCTTCAAATCTTTCACAAACACCTCAATTTTATTCGGATTTTTTTTTTTTATGTCATAAATGGTGGCTTGTCAAATACTGTAAAATGAAGCCAAATCACTAGACTTTTCTCCCAAGTCAAATTTCTTAATTATTTCTGCCTTTTCAACCAGTCAATATCATGTGTTTTTGTTTTTCATTTTTTCCACTTTGTGACATTATGTAAAGATAAAAACAAACATTGATAAAGTAAAAACACTATTTTACAGTAATCAGTGTACTGAACTTAAAAATTAGTCCAACTATAAGCCTGAGCAACAAACAAATAGCAACTGACAATTTACATCAGTTTCTCTTTCAGTTTACATCAGTTTCTCTTTCTTGCACATCGACAAGTTGTGACATGAAAATTTCACATGGGCAGCACAACGGTTCTCAGAGTGTCAGACTATAGAGACTCAACTGTATTTAATAATAAAATAACAATTCAGAAATACAAAAACTGAAAACAATGCTTCTATGGACCAGGCATTTTTCTAAAATATTGTGTGTATAATATTATTTTGCAATAATGTGGTAAATTAATTAAGTGTAGGATTAAGATTTCTACTTTGTAACAAATAGTTCATGATACTAAGCTACTCAAGAATCATTTAAAATCTTATTTTAAATTAGGAAATGTATTACATGCAACCAAGGGCATTCGATGGGGTTATCATCAATTCTTGATAACTTTTGGAGAATATAAAAAAATAAAGTATAAGTTATCCACAGTCATTAACAAATATCCAATAAATGCAAACAAGAATCCAAATATTTTCAGCACAGGTTTTCACAAGGCATTGCATGTTACTAATATTGAATTTGAAAAAATTGCTGAGATTTATATGAAAGTTACAGTGACCATTTTAAATATTTATTCTGAAATAATTAATATATTTTTTTAGTTATTTTTTACATTGTCATATTAAAATACAATGTAATATCTTTCAATTTTATTTAAATTTTATAAAAAATAAAAATTTCTGCTAAAATTTGTATATTATTTATAAAATGTTTTTGTAGTATAAATAAAAAGTGCAGAATGTATAAAAATATCAACAATTTATTATAACATAATAATATATTACATTACTTGATAAATTAATGTTAAAGAACATAAACAGGAAACTGATACACTGCCTGAATAATATATAAGAGATACACCTTAGATCCCATAACTGTATTATTTCTACGTGACGTGACTGGAATCCTATTATATTTGTTCTCTATAATAAAAAAATTACAAATTATATAAGAAATAGATGCCACTTTAATATGCAGGTAAGCCTACTGTATTTATATCAGAGTATTATATTCGAATAAACGCTTTCTAATAATTTTCCAAACTTCTTATTTTTCTTTTATCGGCACTGCATTAATCTTTTTATTTTCTATCACATCTTTATCTTTTTCTACTAATTTTAACAATAATTCTTTTTCAAAGTTTGTGAAATGTTTCCGCATATTCATAACTTGCTCCATTTCCCTAATTACTATCAGTGACCATCTCCAACCAATTGTAACATCCGATAGAAACGAAATCGTCATTAACTCTCGACATCAGTAGCACAAATGGCAAATAACCTTCGAGTTCAATTACTACACAGTTGAAAATATTGGGGATTATGAATATTGAATAACTCGCCAAACAACCCTGGGTTAATTTTTACTTTGGGTTCATCAACTCTACCAATAACTCAAGATGGTGAATACGGCCGTGAATATGATCAACTTAACTCTGGCTCCAACTCCAGTTCCAGCTCCCCAGCCCTGCTTGATACGCCAATGATAAAAAAACAAATCTTTATTGTTTTGTATTGATTTTGCAGTAGAATTTTCATTTTGTATTGCAAAATTCTTTGAGATATTCAAGTTTGAAAATAGGGGTGGAAAAATACTAGCTGCCAATTTTTATATTTCGTAATTCATTGTCATTTTGTATTGAAATGTAACAGTATTTATTTAATTGAGATAATAAAATCAATCTATGATATTTATTGTATTTCATTATAATAAAGCGGTTAATTGAATGAAACTTATTGTAATGAAAATACTGTATAGCTATAACACGGTAGATAGATTCCTGAAAAACACCGTGTTGTGTTAAACCGTGTTATATCAGACCCGGAGCCAATACAAAAAGGAGAGTTACGATACAAAACCAATCCAAAACAAATAACTTTCTTATTTGGAATTAAAAAAACTTAATGTTTATTAAAAGAATATTAATAATACGAAACATAAAGAAAAAATATATAAGTAATACCTTAAAAAACAATATACATAAAACAAAAGGAAAGAAATAAGTATATAGCCTATATAATAATTATATCTTCCTTACCACTGTTTCGTTAATACGAGAACGTTTTTTCTTTAACAATATCAACTTCATTTTTTGAACTTTTTTATGCATTTAAAGTTTGTGTATCTTCTGCTCTCTTTACAAAATTTTGTAATCTAGCCCACTACAACCTGCTAGAAAGCAATCATTCTTTAACATATACCTAAAAAATTTATGAATAAAAAAGTTTTTCTTTTCTTTCACATTCCTCTACTGAAGTATAAAAAGTTATTTTTTATCCAAGAATTGAACTTTGGGAACACAAAGTAATCAATGGTCGCCAATTAACTCAATTTCAAATCGAAATCGAAAATAAACTGCATATCGTCTCTCTCATGGCAAACTAGCGAAATTACATTTATGACTAATTTTAGCAAAGTATTTCCCTATGATTGCAATTTATGTGTGTATTGTGTCCCCCTATTATGGATTTACAAAAATTAATGAAAATGTTTTGTGTTGTAAGAGAGTAAATGTAATTTTCTAAATGTGTGAAGGAAAAACCCTGTTGTAGAAGTACCATGTTATATGAGGGTTTCCGCAATTTTCAAATCGTATAAGAGCGAAACCGTGTTGTAGGAAGCCGTGTTATAGGAGGGACACCTGTACTATGAAACATGTATATATTTGCATCGAATTTATAAACAATTAGCAAAAGTATCTGATGCAACTCGGTATATTTCAGAGACCTAGGATTTAACTACTTTAATATAATTGCTTATGGATTTCTTTCTTTTCCTTTTGAAGTTTATTGAATTTGGCAGATTAACCAAATCACAATCTGTATTTTTTTTTTGGTGGACTCTTATAATATTCTCATTCAAAATGCATTTTAATATTGCAGTTTAATAGAATGTATTTTAAATGAAGTTTAATACTGTATTATTTTTATTAAAGTGCAATATTAAAATATTCTGTTTTAACAAGCATTTTTTTCTATTAATTTATATTAAATAATCTTTAAAACAAACACAGAATTCAGTAATGCAGATTTTTCACAAATGCTAGAAAGATTTTTCACATTATGAACCGAAGATTTCTTTTCTTTAAATCTTTCGGAGCAGTTATAAATAAGTTCTTGGGCTTGATACTAGTTATTACATCCATATCCAATATAATAAATTACTATTACCGCCATATTGTCAACATATAATTCGTGCCCAATTCCAACACCATCTATTGGCAAAATATAGCACCATATTATTTCATATTCATATATTATAATACAGGTTGATAATCAAAAATCCGGCAACTTCAGGACTTGAGAATTGCCGGATTTTCGAAAATTCCGGATTTTTGATGTTTATATATGCAATATATAACACAGAAAAGGACTATGTGTACAGTGCTTTAAAAAAATTAAATTAAACACTAAATGAAAAGCAAATGAAATTTTAATGTTCAATAACTTCATAAAAGACTGTAGTTCTACAGAATGTTAATTCGTTACTGCAATCTCGAAAAAAGTTAAAAGATAATGCCAATAAGCAAAAAAAGCCAGAAAAAACGGCAAAATGTTAAAAAAATTTCTAATGCCAAACCATGTCTAAAAAAGTCAATCCAGCAACTCTGGTTGCAAGCATGACCAAACATCTGAATATGGAGTACAGGCCCGTCAAAACATAAACGGCGCGTCCAGAAAACAAAGACGCGCCAATGTGGTAAATTTAAAAATGTGCTCTGACATTCATGCTGAAAAACTGATGGAACCGGAATATTGATTACCGGATTTTTGATTATCAACCTGTAATATTTTATAATCATATCATAATATATATATAGATATATACTATATTATTTTTATTATTATTCAATATGATATTTCTGCAAGGACAATTTTTTATGATATTTTTGAGATGAACTTATTCAGGTAAAAGTCGAAATACTATATTCAGATAATCAAAAAATTCAACTAGATTTTAAAAAATTAGTTAAAACTTAATATAAAATTTCTATTAAAAATTGAAGTTACTAATACACTATTTAATAGTTGTTCCAAGGTAGAGGATTCATATTATTCATTGTAATATATTAGTGAGGAATCCTTGAAAGGCTGGAAGAGCTAATTTTGCAGTAATCTAGACAGATTACAGAAAAAAATATTTTGAAAAAATATTTACTATTTCTTCTTTAATTATGAATTTTAACTAATCTATCTTGGTATATATTAACTCATATATAAAGGAATCGTTAGTTAGATCTAATAATAAAATATAAATACAGGTATAGGCATAAATGTAAATATAAAATATATTTTTTAATGATATTTTATTTAGCACTTTAAAATTTTTCGTGATAAACTGTTGCAATATACTTTACAAACATTGATGAAGATAAAACAAATTAATGACGTTATCAAATAAATCAAATTGACTGGATTTTTCTCACATTTTCGGTTCTATTTGCATAAACATACAACTTTATATGTATATTTGTCTTTTTAAATTAAAAAAAAAATTAAAAAAGACAAATATACATTTTTATTTAAAAATTAATTTATATATGAAAAGTATTGTTCGAATTAGTATTCGAACAATACTTTTCAATTAAAATGAAAAATAATAATATAAGCTTTTAATTACTTCAAACCCAGAAAAAAAACATTACATTGATTATGTAAATGTATTTAATTTTTGTTAAAAGTTATGCAATAATTTATAATCTTAATTCAAAGTTTAATAACAATTTTTTAAATCGATTTCGAACTTCCCAGATTTAATTTTTAAAAATTATTTATATATGAAAGAGATAAACAAGAAATTCTTGTTTCATAATAATTTTTTATCGTAAGATACGGTATTTTATATATGTTATGGTAAAAGTGATTAATTGGTGATTTTACATAATCACCAATCATCTTGATAAGTTTGATAAATTTCAGTAAATTTCTCACTTTTACCGGCGATTTTATATAATTCCCAAATGAATTTGGTAAGTTTGATAAATATCGCTGATTATATGCGAAAAATGGGGCAAAACCGGGTACCTTGCCTTTGAATTCACATTTTTTTTTGTATTTGAACAGAAAAATTTTCAAAATGATGTTATTAGACTATCAATAGTTCCTGATAGATGTTAACTGAAGCAGAATTATCGGTTTTTATGTGTTTATTCCTTAAGTAGATTTTTTTAAAGTGCAAATACCTGATTTTGCCCCATTGGTATCAATTTGAATGCATGTATCTGTCCACATTTTCAAAATTTTTATTTACAGAAATTAAGAAAACACTATGCTTCTTATTTTAGCAACGAAAGTCACATATAAATGTGTCATCCTCTTCCTCTATATTCGAACAAACCACATGGGCCCATCCTTGACACGTGCAACACTGGATCTATCCTTCCTTTGATTTGGAATGTGCATATAGTTTATTACAAAATATTCAGAGGAATATTTTGTAATGAACGGCATAATCGTGGTTTAGTAGTCTGTGAGTTCGCTGCTAAATTGCAGCAGTCATTACGGAGATACAGGGGTATGCCGTTTTGCTCCATCTTTCCGTATTATTCAGTATTTTTTTCCTCCTGAGGACGATTCTATATTTTCAATGTTTTGTTTCACTTTTCTTAATCTTTATTTCCTTTTCCCCCTTTCGTTTGCTTTTATGCTTTCCCTTTTTGTATCACTGATTTTTGTGATTTAAAAAATTTTTTCATTTAAAAGCCTTTTTATCTTTTTTTTTTTTTTCGGGTATATTGAGTGCTGAGGTATGGTACTATCCGCTTTTGCCCAACTACGAATTGTTTTAATAAAAATGTCATATCTACATTCAATGATGCGGTAAAATATTGATCAATATGTTAAAATATTTTTAAAAAATTAATGAATACAAAGGTATACTTATTGATAATGATTCTTCGTGTATGTTGCACTACAGAGTGGCATAATCACAAAAATCGAAGTATTTCAGCACAAAACCTTTCAAAAATTTTAGCGAAGCAAGTAGCGTGCACCGTTGTCTTCAATTCAGTTCCTACTGGCATAATCGTGGTTTAGTAGTCTGAGTTCGCTGCTAGATTGCACGGTCATTACGGAGATACAGGGGTATGCCGTTTTGCTCCATCTTTCCGTATTACTTTTAAAATGATTTTCGCATAATTTCCAAAATGAAATGCATAAATTTGTTAAATATCATGAAATTTTCCACTTTTTGTTGTTTTAATTAATAATTTAATTATAGGTTTACTACTATTTCGCTTTTTTAACTGCCTCTTAGCATTCATTTACCTTTGACTTCAATTATCTCTAGCCGTTTCAGTACGTTTTCAATCTCGTCTTCCACTCTCTCCTGACCAAATCTGTGTCTCTTTTCAAAGGAGGTGCTTTCCAGAGTCTTCTTGAAGATACGAGTCTAGATGTACGCTTCTATATTTAGATGCAATCGATAGCTCTGATATAGTTTTTATGGTAAGTTGTTGTAATACCATCCCAAATCATCACATGGAATTATCTTTACCTGGCACTTATACATCATGCTCAGTTCATATGCCATTAAGTCATATTTCCTCCTTTTTTTCATTTTCAACTGTTGTTAACAAATCTTAACTTATGATTCCGATCTTAATAAGTCATATAATCTTTCTTTTTTGCCATATACAAAAATCGAGCCTATCATGTTCAAATTTTATATAAAAATAGTCTTTATTCTGGTGTTAACTCTGATTTCCGCATCTTCATTTGCGATTATTTCTTGAATAAGGTAAGTTCTTATTTTCTTTAACCGCTTAAAGCCGAACTTATTATATAAATAAAGATGGACGCAGCAAAGTATTTTATTACTCGACGAGAATGCATTATTTATCAAATTTACCACTAAGAACTAGCGAGTATGCATAATCGCCGGTAAATGTGATTAATTCGCAGTATATGAAACAAATTTATCAAATTTACTGAAATCTGGTGATTATGCATAATAACGGGCGATTATGTATATCACCGGATTAATCACTTTTACTGTAACATGTACACATTATATATTTTTTATTTTCCGAACGCTAAAAACTTCAAATTGTTAATGATATAATCTGTTAATTTCATATATTAGTTTGAAAATGTTAACAAATTTTTTCAGCAATAAAATAAAATATGCCATTCCTTCAAAAAGAATATGCAGACTATTTTTGTTTTTGAGTTAAATAATGAAAACAAACGGTATATTTGTAAATATCACTGCATGCTACTCTATATATAA
Source organism: Olivierus martensii (assembly GCA_000484575.1). NCBI lineage: Eukaryota > Metazoa > Arthropoda > Arachnida > Scorpiones > Buthidae > Olivierus > Olivierus martensii. The sequence continues at coordinate 44,945 of AYEL01077952.1, forward strand.
TACTATACTAAAAAAATAGATTGATTTATATCTAGATAAATTTCTAGTAAAATTTAATTAGAATTAAAGTATGAAATTAATATATACATGTTTGTATACAATATAAATGCATTTGTATAGTTGGAGTAATTTTTTTCTAGTATAAATATAAATGAAATATATTTAAAATTATAAATTAACAGATTTTGGGCTCCTCTTCGAATGCGGTGTTTTGAATGGCAAAATTGTAACTTTTTTCTAAGAATAACTCTGTATATATACATATAAAGCTCAAACTTATGTGATTTTTGAACTATAAACAATGCGAAATAAACGATATACATATTACAACAGGGGTGACTGTTCAATATGCAATTAAGGAGGAAAATATGTAATAACTAGATAATAACAATGTAGTTGTGAGCAAACTCAAGAATCAAATACAGTATGTTAATGTAGAACATGTTTATTAAAAATACAGTAAAACAGAAACACATTTGCAACATCAACACCATTATTCAATTTCTGAATCAGATAAGTTATCAACAGAATAAAGTCCTTCTATATATGAGATAACTTCTGGTCTCAGATGTGCTTTTATTTTGTTAATATCCTGTAATTTGGCACTTTTCACAGGACAAGGACATGTGTATAATGGAGCTGCCACCAAATCTGATTTTGCATTTGGTTTTATCAATCTAAACAGATATGTCACAATATTTGACATTGTCGACGAAACTTAAACCTCATTTTCATGGCTGGCGCATAAGTAAATACTTTATTTTCTGAAATTTTAAATTTTATCCTTTTCTTGATGACAGTTTTTTTAAAATAACATTGAAAGTGACGCTGAAAGTCAAGCATGTCTTGCCCTGTCATTGAAATAATATCAAACTTTGCACAAACCATTTCAATCCATTCTGTATAATGTTGCACTTCCTCTTTCTTTCTTTTCATCCTTTCAATCAATCCAAAATGTCTATCACAGGGCAAGAAACTGTGTCCCCATATTGGAAAATGGTGAACTGTCTTCATAAATCGTCCCATCTTGATCAATGTCGAGACCATATTGGAAAATGGTGAACTATCTTCATAAATCGTCCCATCTTGATCAATGTCGAGAAGAAAGCTACCATAGAGTGATTTTTATTTTGACCTGCTGCCCCATCACTGAAAATATAGTGTGTTTCTACACTGCTATCAATCTTCTCAATTATGTATTTACTTAAACAACTCACTACTTCGTTAGCACCTCTCTTACCCTGCGTTTCAGGCCACATAAACATTGTTGATTTTTTTCAATTTACCACTATAGACTCCAAACGTATGTAACCATAACTGTCGCAAATAGAACATCTCCCCTATAGGTAAATGTGGGTATGGAATATTTTGCATGAAATCAAAGCAAAGCATTTCAATTTTAGTGTTTTCATGAGCCTCTTTCTGGCATTGCCTCAGCTTTGTATAAAATAAACTAGCCTTTGTTTTATGCACATTTAATTGGCAGCTTCTTGTAACATGCCCTCTGGTGGAACAATATATGAATTTGAAGAGAGACCCAACTCCATGGACTAGGGCCTCTCTTCAACTCCTTTATTTTTTCGGAGTGTCAAAATACCCTATAATTATGGAGTTAAGTCACTACTATTAGTACGAAGATTGCGGGGTACGAGAGGAATACAATGGTGCTTCCAACTCAGTTTTGTAAAATATGGGATTTGGGCCCCTATCGGAATGCGGGATTCAATTATACATTAAGTTTTTATTGATGCTTTTTTAAATGAGTTATTTGTGCACGTTTTAAATTAGCCCCAGCCAACCCAAATTGTTCTCTGGTCTGCCTGGAGACTTTTCAGTTTTTTGCAGCCCCACACTAGATAAAACAATATTTGTTTTATTTAATGTGTTATTTTTATGGTGATAGTGACAATCATGGTGGAAATATACAAGGTGTGCTATTGCGCATCCTGTGACGTCAGACTCTAAAAAAAAAGAAATTCGTAAATAAATGTTTTTTTATTATTATTATTGACAGTACAATGAATCTATTATTATTTTTTTCAAGTGCTATATATTTCAGTGATTGACATTTAAAGCAACTGAAAGAAAATGAATTTTCACGTATTTTCACTTAGTTAAATAAAAATGTTAATGTCTAAATCAGTGGTGTTCAACCTTTTTTATTATGCGAGTACTTTTCTATACTAAGTTATTAGGCGATCTACTCTCTTATATAGATCACGTTCCCCAATCTGATATTTGATTACATACAACTATGCAGTTAAATGCGTTCACTCACTTTGGAAAACCCATTCTCCCAGCCCTAAAAACTTTAAGGAAACTAAAATATTTATTTGTGTATTTAAAAACTTAATGTCACTTTTAATTATTTAGTACTGGTACAACAAATAAAACAAATATATTGGAATAAAATATTCATTTCTCTATTTTGGAAAACCAAAGTTAGAAAAAACAACAGATTGATTACAGACTCACAAGTTACTGGAAATGCTGGTTGATTAAAAAAATTAATGTGAAATTTGACATTGTTTGGAGCTCGCAATGTTTTCGTAGTCAGGTTGATATGAAGAAGTGGCCAATCATCCAAATGATCATTTGTAATTTGGTTTCTTGATTTTTTATGATGTTCTTATTGAAAAAGCGGATTCTGACAAGTACAGTGGTACCTTGGTTAACGGCGGCCTCGGATAACGACGTACTTGGTCAAGGACGAGTGGTTGCAAGAAAAAATGTCTTGGTTAACGACGCAGGCTTTGGTTAACCACTCCTGATTATAGAGCTCTATAACAGCTCGTCATCGCATCACGTGATTCGTTACCTCAGTTGTTAATCGTTATTTTTTTTAATCACAATCAGTTCAAATCGACAATATCATTATTATAATTAATAAAATTATAACCATATAAAAATATATTTAAGAAATGATAATTAACATATGGTAATGAAAACAAATTATTTAATTAATAGACGTGCATCAGTTCACTAGTTTTTAGTTTCTTAAAGATGATTTCTAGACGATTATTATTTTAAATTCTGCCAACAAAGTCT
>AYEL01077954.1:0-10736 GCA_000484575.1 Olivierus martensii
ATAACTTTTTTATATGATTTAAAAAAATCGAATGCATCGTAAGAAAATGTATTCCTATTTTTCTAAACATATTTTATTTATATTTTATAAATTTGATAAAAGTCGAAAGGATAAGTATTTCTATCTTACTTCTTTTTATACATTTTAAAAGAACAAATTTAACAAAATTTGGTCTTTTAAAATGTAGAAAAGGAAAATTTATAGGAATGGAATATCAAAAAAGAAAATTAAATAAAAGGAAATCAAGAAAATAAATTATTATTCCATTTAAATTTGAGAAAAATTTCTATATATATTTTAATCGTTCGTTATTTTTTATAAATAATTTTCTCTATATATTTTATTAGAATTTAAACTATAAATAATTTGAGAAACGTATAACGGTTTGCATAATTACATGAGATTTTATCTTTACTAATAAACTAGTATTCATGAATTCGCTATAATTTAACATTGTCTATAAAGTATCTTAAATATTTTTATTATATTTGAATTAAATTAAACCCTTAAAATTTTCAATTTAACAGGCATTCTATTAACAGAATTAATATTGCGCACACTCAATTAATTAACTCAGTTTATTAATAGAGTATCTCAACTAACAAGTAAATTCATTTTCCCTCTTAACTTTCCATTTTATCTTTCTATAGCACCAATTATCATACTTTAACATGTGCATCTTTTATTAATAATTTTGCATTAATTCAAAGAAGTATTCTTTTATATTTTTCCAGTGTTTTAAAATATTGCTCATTTTTACCATTTATCATCATCATTTCTAATGTTTTTGTTAAACAATTACTGTATATTCGAATTTTCTCTCTGATTTTCCTACTGTTTCTCATTCTATAGGCATTTCATTTCATCACCTATCATCAAAAGTTATTTTTACTTTTTCAAGCAGAAAAAAAAAATTGCTTTTACTACCTAAACTTTAGAAAGTAATGATGGAGAAAATCTTATATAATGGAGAAAAATCTTACAAGTTAGTAGCACTTCAGAAAACTAAAGAACATCTAATATAATAAGATTGCGACTTAAGATGGTAGAAAAGTAAGAAAAATTTAAGAATAATTGGAAACAGAAGAATGATAAATAATTCAAAATTTAAATGAGATAATGGACTAGTATTAAATTTATTTTTTATTTCTTTGTAAGACATTACCTGTCTTAACGATAATTATAACGAGTGTAACTACTTCAAATACTATAGCAGAATTAAAAAATAAAAGCACAGTATATGTTTTGAATCATTCTGTTTTGTCTCATTAAATATTGTGTCAAAGAGCTTTTAAAAAATATTTATAATTAAGTAAAAGATCAACTTTCGATTTCCATGTAAAAAGGCCAGAAAAATACCAAAAATAATTATTTTAACTTTAATAATTAATCAAACAATATGACTTAATTTCCATAGAAAAATTCATAAAAACCATATACTGTAGATATATAGGGTAAATCGGGGGAATATGCCGACCTTAAATTTTAAATTTATGGAAAAACAATGTACAACATTGCAAATATTTTTTATTTTACATAGAGCTTGTAGTCTTTACACCTTTAATATTATTTTATTTTATTTTATTCTAATTGTATTATTTCATTAGTTATTTTCATATTATTAACATGTAGGGAAGTTATGTATATTAATCATATATATAGATTTGATGTTTTCTTTGAGTTCGTTGTAATCTAAATATTGTTTTAAATACCAGAATATTCGAATTCGAAGTTAAAGAATTCGATATTCGAACTGTATGTTAGAAGCTAGTAAATGTAAGAGCTGACGATGGTGAGCTAAACACCGAAAACGTTACTCAATAAAAGTTTGTTTTAAAGAAACTTAGTATATATTTTGGTCTGCTCAAAGGTGCTGTTACTTCTGGAACTTTTTATATAAAGATACATCCTGTTAGAGCAGTAAAAAAGATAAATATTATATGTATTACATTTGTATATCTGTTTGATAGCATACTTAATTATCATCATCTAATTTACATAAGGTTGGTTGGTTTCATTTAATAGCCCAAGGGCTTTATATACCAAACTGCATAAAGCACAAGATAAAATTTAAAACATGAGAACAAAAAAATAAATAAAAACATGTAAAATAGCAACAAAACTATGTTGCCAACAAAAGGTAAATATAAATAGTCATGTAAACTGTCACACTAAACAATAGTAAAATATAAACTATCAAAGATATATTAAAGTACAGTTTGTTCCAAAAAGTTTGTCACCTGCTTCGCAGGGGCTGAGCTTACCGGAAGTTGATCGGTTATAAAGTTTGTCAGTTCGGACTCTGCATAATGGAAGCTAAAAATGGACGTGTCCGTTCTGACTAAGAAGAGTGGAAGCTAAAAATGGATGTGTCCATTCTGACTAAGAATAGAGGTGAGGTATACAAATGAGATGGGTCGATTACAGTGGTCTGACCTGAAAAGACTAATCGCTCACTATTTCAAGTCAGGCAGACTTTCTAGTTATGAATTGAGTAAATAGATAACACTCTATAATATCACTTTTTAAATTTTGAATATTGGTAATTATGAGTATGATATTTACAGATTTATTTTTTCAAATTCTAAAATGCTAATATAAATATATCATATTTGTTTGCTGTCATATATTATATATTAAATTCTAATATGCTAATATACATATACCGTATTTGTTTGCCAAGATATATTATATTGGGTTGTCCGGAAAGTTCGTGCGTTTTTTTTAGTTGTTAATTGGTGGTATAAATAATAAACCTCTACCATAAACACAAATAATATTCATCAGGTTTATGTAGTTTTATCGTACATCTGAATTATCTTGATAATCCCGATAACGTGATATACTTTTCATCAGAAAATTTAAAATACTAAAAATAAAATTTTTCATCAAAATCCAAAATTGTTCGAGGAATGTTGATTACACTATTATTTATATCCCTTGAGGTTTGGTTAGTATGTAAAAGTTTAAAATTTTTAAAAATGGATCAGTTCTTACTGAACACTAACAAGCATTGTGAGAATGAAAATAAAGAAGAAACACCATCATTCAGTGGCAAGAATGCGAAGAAGCATAAATATCAAAAATATGATGAAAGTTATTTGAACTTTGATTTTACATCAACAGATGTCAATGGTGAAGAGAAGCCACATTGTGTACTGTGTGAAAATTTTAGCACCAGAGTGCATGCTACCAAGTAAGTTGAAATGACATTTAGAAACTAATCGTCTTAGCATCTTTTATGATAGAACTAATCATCCTATTATCTTTTTGTTAATTTAACTCAGCTTTGATACTGAGGAGGAACTTCCACTTGGAGATAAGAGATTATAATTCAATGCTAGCACTATTTTGAAGTGGAATTATATTTTGTCTGTGTTTTTCCACTTCAAAATAGTGCTAGCATTGAATTATAATCTCTTAACTCAGCTTTCTGGTAAAGTAATCACAAGATTTACTAATAATGCTAGGATGATTAGTAAATCTTGTAATTACTTTACCAGAAAGCTGAGTTAAATCAACAAAAAGATAGCTTTTATAAACAGGTAAGAATACAAAGCAATATTTTGCTAGCATTTTACAAAGTAGCACATAGAATTGCAAAATATAAGAGGCCTCTTATCATTGCTAAAGAACTCATTCTACCTGCTGCTGAATATTATGGATATTATGAATATTATATTATTGTGAATATTATGATCGATGAGACTTCTGGGAAGCTCTTTCAAAAGTGCCTTTTGTGTAATAACACAATCAGTTGCAGAATGCAGGACATAGGGAGGTCGTCAATGATCAATTAATTGAAAAAATAAAAGGGAAGGAATTTGGGTTGCAGCTGGATGATGCCACAGATAATAACAATGATACTTGATTTGCTATGTATGATTTATAGATGGTAATAATGTTGTAGAAGATTTTCTCTTTTGTAAAAAGTATCACTATTGGTGCTAAGGCTCAAGACTTGTTTGAGATCCTTGATACTTTTATATTCAAAAATAATTTGGAGTGGAAAAAGTCTATTGGTATCTGTACTGATGGCATTTGTTCTATGCCTACCTCTTATGGAGGAATGCAGGCAATTATTCGAAGCAAAGTCTCTGATGCATTGTGAACCCATTGCTTCATTCACAGAGAAGCACTCACATCAAAATTACAAAAAAATAAATCTCTGATAATTTGAAAGTTTTACCGTACAATTGTGACCACCTCCTCCCTCATGTTAAGGAATGGGGGAATTGATTATTTGTCTACATTTGAATCAGGTCATCTAGCTGATTTCACCTACCTCAATTACACTATTGAATATCAAATAAATCAGAAGGACTACTTTATTTATACGGATGGCTCAAAAACCACAGACAATGTGGGGTTGGTGTTGTTATTATATAAAATGACAAAACAATTTACTAAGGATACCTTCATCTTGGCAAGGATTGTTCCATCACTCAAGCGGAACTACTAGCCATTCAGAAAGGACTTGAATATTTTGCTAACCTCAACCAAACTTCTCACGTCCATATTGTTTCAGAAGTAGGGCTGCACTCCAGATTATTTGCAAATGTAATGGAAACTCTTATTTGTATTATGAAATTAGGAAACTTCTTTCTAGGATCAGTACTTCTACATCTGTTCAATTGAACTGGACACAAAGACACGCTGAAAACATTGGGAATGAGCAAGCGGATCTTTTAGCTAGGAAAGCAAATGAACTTCTCGCCTCTGTTTCCTTCTCAAGGATTCTTTTGTGTAAGATACAATCAACACTTGAAGCTGAACTGATTACAAACTGACAAAGTGAATGAAATAGTGACACTACTGGACTTACTCTTTATAGTTTTGCATCCAAGTATTCTCTAACTGTTTTTCTCCATTAAACACTTTCAGACAAACTTTTATCTGACTCAGTTTTTAACTGGATATGGATGTTTTAATTCATACCTTCATAGGGTCGGATTTATCGATACTCCCAATTATGACTGTGATTATACCTCTGTCCAAGACAACCTTCATCTTTTATTTGACTGTTCACATCATAACATTGCCAGAGAAAACATTATGAGAACTCATTATGAAGAGACACAACTAACCCTATGGACTTGATGTTTTTTTCAAAGACATTATGCAAGCATTACAAACATTTTTAAACAATACTAAAGCTTTAGAGCAGGGGTGGGCAATTATTTTCAGCTGAGGGCCGGATAAGCAATCTTCAGGATGAAGCGGGCTGTATAAAAATGAAAAGTACCTAAGGCGAGTTTAAATTTACGGTGCCGTAATTATGTAATTTGCATAATAATTATTCTATTAATAATTAATAAAAACTACTTTGACATAAAATGACTATTCATGTTCAAGCAAGATTGATTCTTACACAAACACATTCTCTCTCATCACAAGAATAATGGTTGCGCCAATATATCTGCAGACGTTCTTGTCAATCTCACTATTGTATGTAGTCACTTTTCTGATGCTTACACAAAGAATATATTCATGTATCAATATTAATTTTAAAATATACTTTTCTTGTATTATTTTCTTAGTTTTTGTTTGTATATAAAGAATTCAAAAGATCTGGAGAAACTATTTTTTTTCATTAGAAACACTAAGAGTTCAAAAGCATCCATAGAAACTATTGTTTTCATTAGAAACATCAGAAAGTAATTCTTTCTACGAATTAATAAATTCAGATATCTTTCTTTAAAAACTATTTCTATAAGTATTTTATCAAAAGTGATTGATTGCTAACAACCTATTACATTAGAATATTACAAAATGTTAGGTACCTACGTAATTAATTTTGTAAAAACAAATTTACAACTTAATCTGAATGGTGAAATTTACTATGTTAATGATTACTCAAAATTTTGATGATATAATTAATCTCCATTATTTTACACTACAGAGTATCCATTATTTTATTTTTTCTTTTCTACTAGAATTTTAAACATGTATCCTAACGAGATCCATTATTTTACACTACAGAGTATCCATTATTTTATTTTTTCTTTTCTACTAGAATTTTACAAATGTGGGCCTTGAAACTATAATGTGTTCTAGTTTGTGCGGCGGGCCATATAAGATGCCTTCACGGGGCGGATCCAGCCCGTGGGCCGCCTTTTGCCCACCCCTGCTTTAGAGAGTGACTTTTCTTTACAGACAAGTTAAGAGATATGATTTTGTACGAACTCTCATCTTTTCATCTGTTATTTTAGTTTTATGACTTATTTATTGTATTCTTTTCTGTTTTTAGTTTTGTTTTTACTGCTATAAGATATCTAATGAAACCCATTTTTAGTGCCCATCACAGATGGACAATACTCATGATGAATCGGCCGGATGGCTGCAATGAAAGCATGCTGTGCATACTCGCTAGAACAAGGGTCGGCAACGCGGTGCCCGCGAAGTAAGTTTTAAATGCCCCCATTCTAATATCTGAAATCTAAATTTTAGATATTTGAACAACAAATACTCGTAGTTGTAATGAATAATTTTAGTAAAAATTCTTCACAATTGCGCGCTTTGATTTTATCTTCTCCATTTTCCCAAATTTTTGACGAAAACTGAATCTTAGCGACATTTATATAACACTATAATGTCGTTCAATTTTCGAGTATTAGAGACATCTGATGCCGCATATAGTGAACTATTTTCGGCCCCCCATCCTCGTATACTCTATCCAGCTATTGCGTGCTACGGTGCCCGCCGAAATTTCCATAGTGCCCACCGAACTCCCGCATTCCTGAAATATGCACTTTTATTAAAAAAGGTTGCCGACCCCTACTCTAGAGCAAGAATGACAAACCTTTTTATGGGTGCGTGCTAAAATTGGCTAATTAAATGTTATTAGCGACCTTACATCCCTGTAAAGTCGCTAATAACATTTTTAATAATCTAAATAACTCTATAAGTTTTAATAACCAGCTCATAGCCCGATTGGACGAATGGTTATTGTACTCTTGTACGCAGCATAGAAAGTTGAACAAGAATGAACTTCAGCGTGAAAACGCAACGTCTAGCCTTATACTGAAAATAACATCAGCCTCAATACACTAACTTGTTTACATCACGTTTTTACGCCTGTGAAACCCAGCCTTTTATTTTTTCCTATTAACAAAAAACCGACCTAAAGTCGAAACGACTAAAATCTTGGTATGACTGTATATACTAGCTGGCCGCAAAAAAACGCTTTTAATTTCGACTTTCCATTCAAATGGACCCATGATCGATTCTAGATTCCCAGCCCTTCAAAATTTCTTTTATAGAGTCTGGTCCAAGCCCATTGATCTCGGTCCTCATCAATCCAACTAATCCATCCGCAGGAATGGGCAACATGTTGCAGGTTTATTATAGTCTGTTCTCTTAATAATCACCACTGATTGAAAGTAGCATTAAACAAAAAAATAATAATTATGGATATTATGAATTTAATATTAAAAATAAATACTGCAAATTATCTATATATTTTGCATATACTCAAAACTATATTCAATAAATTTCATACATTATAAATTGCATACAATCAAATCCTATATCATTTATTGAAAATCGAAAAAAGAAATTCGTTTATTTGCAGCAAGAAATTATTTTTAATATTTAAATAATTTTAATTTGATTTTAATTTTGATCGCCGATTATTTAAGATATAATAAAGAAATGAATCTGGGACGCTTAAAACTCTTTCAGATATAGTATGTAAAATAAAACATCGATAATCCGTAGCTCGGATAATCCAACCACGAATTAACGGGAGTTTATTATACAGTATATCAATCTTCAAGTTTTGCGTGCCATAGGTTCGCCATCCTGTCCTAGAAGATCCAAATTCCATATCTCCAGTTTTTTCAGGAGGGGTCCAGGCCCAGCTCGTTAAATACGTCTTCCACTCGACGTCTGTTCCTAACAGGGTGTGAACGTCTGCCGGATTGATCGCGTGGCATTTCCACGCGATCAATCCGAAATGTTTATCATGTGGTCCGGGCCCAGCCCGTCTATCTCCGTCCTCCACAATCTGGCTGACCCCTCCGCGAGGGTGGGCAGCCTGTGGAAGAGCTTGTTTCGCCATGTCATTTAGTATTCTTCTAGAATAGAAAGTGACGTTGTCTGTTGACCAAAAAAAGGATAGGATATGAATGCCGTGATGGGCATGAAAATATCCTGCCGTTTAATATTCATCGAATTGAAAGAGGGGTAAAACCACACACAGAAAAAGTCTAAATTTCAATAAAAACTTTCTATTCATGTCTTGAGCATTAGAATATTGAATCATAGCGTTAACAAAAGGCTTTCTATTAAATTGGCTGTATTGGCCGGATGGCCAACACAGTTGTGGTTTATCACTTTGGAAGACGGGATTCAAATCCAGGTTCCACACCTAGTTTTTCAAAACGGATCCGGACCCGGCTCGGTGAACTCCATCCTTCAACCTTCCAGTTAATCCCATCATGGATATTGGTCAGCCTGTGATGAGCTCTACAAGTGACTACCTGCCAAATAATGTATATCCCTTATGTGATATGGCAGCTTAAATAACCTAATCTAACCTTAAAATAGCTGCATGTTAATGTATCATATGCTCTGTATGGCAACAGAAAATATTTTGGCATGTCACTGTTTTGAATCAGCCAAAAAGCCGAATATTTGATCTAGAATAATGATAAAAAAAATCTGAAAGCAGAATTGTACTCCTCCGAAAGGCATTATATTTGGCTATGATACTTTCACATATATGATTTCTTAACTTAAAGTCATATACTTAAATATTCTTTAGAATTTTTTAAATAACAACTGAAATATGAACTTTGTCGAAAACGAGAAACAAATTTCTTAACTGCCGTCATATACTTAAGTATTCTTTAGAATTTTTTAAATAACAACTGAAATATGAACTTTGTCGAAAACGAGAAACAGGAATAAACAAATCTAAAATATTATTGCAAACATATAAAATTACATTTCTTCTGGCCTACAGATCTTCCAGTTTATGTTAAAAACAAATTAGATAAAAGTTTCTCCGATTTCTGATACAGAATAACGATATTAAAAAAAAAAAAAAACAGTTATCAGAATTATAAAACTGTTTAACTGTAATTTCAAAAACCGACGTAATTATTACTTATCGATTCCGAGGAAAGATTCGAATTTCGAATGCCTATTCAGATGTTAAGATAAAATATCTATGGTATTGTTATTTTGTTTTGTTCAACGTACACTATATAGAGCGGAAGTTGTCGTGACGTCATCCAAGGTTTTGTCATACGTAATTGGAAGATGGAGAGAGGAAGTTTTAAATAGAGTTGAGACGTTGAGTATCTTGGTTTCTGATAGTGACTGTTGTCCTAGGACAACGATACATTCCACATTTATTAAAGGTGAGATTTACTTGATATCTATATTTATACAATCGGATTTTGGGTATTGTTTAACTAGTTATAAATCAAAACCGAAACTTCTCCTCCATTATTTTATTTGCAAATCAAATACTGCACTTTATTTACTCAGTATTTGATTCACAATTTGTTATAGTTATATAGTACTGTACTATTATAAATATAACAATGGTGACTGTAGCATTTGTTTTTTTAATCAATGATTTGGGAATTTGTTAAATTGAGTTTAAGTGGATTAAATAGGAATGCATGTCGGCTGTTAAAACACCCATACCTTTTTTTTTATTCTTTTGTTAATAACGAACATGAATATATGGTTAAGATATTCTAATAATAATAGATATATTTCTGAAAATGATCTTGCATAGAGAATATTCATCCTACTGTGTCTTTTCAAAAGTATTGGTTTTACGATACATCTTAGAAAATTTCATCATTTTGCCCAACTTAGGGTCAACTGTAATAGGCCAGCTGAATTTTTATTCATTTATTCAATTTTAAAATTTGCAAGAACATGTTTTGATATTATAAACTGAAAATATATATTATTGAGCGGTAATTCTGCTTTGTATGGTGTTTACTTAATACAGTACTGTCAATCGGGCGAACTTTGGACACCTTGTAAATATGCATTATTTCTTTGTACTTTTTATAAATTAGATATAGCCTCACTAATTTTTTTATAACGTACAAAAGTTATATTACTACCGTCTGTTGATTAGGTTTAAGTCCCAGAATACTTCACAAAACTCTCATCAGGCTTCACAAGAACACCTATTGAAAAACACGTTTGTCAAACGGTATATTATAACTTGAAATTGCAGATATCTACGGCTTAAAAATGTACTAAATAACTGTATAGAGTTGATTCTTACTGTCTAAGTATTAGTAATCTTATGGAACTAATGTGCTTGACATTATAAATATATTGTTATAAAGAGAAATTTGCACACACGTTGAAATATGTCTGAATTATGGACAACTTCAGACTGGGCGAGTGGTTAACCTGCTGGTTTAATTTCATTTATTTTCAAGTCAGTGCATTATTTTAGCACAATTTATATATTTTATTCATATATTAGATGAATGCTAGTCAAAATAACTTAAAATTAAATTTTATATAAAAATTAAATTATAAAATATAAAAAAACATAATTCATTGTAGTAGGCCATGGTATTATGTGAAAAAATTTGAAATTTTTAAGTATGAAGAATAATTTTTTTCTGGTTAAATAACAGAAATCATATGCCAAAATAACAATCTAATATAAGTAAATGTCTAACTAGTAGCTATATACAAACCTTTAAAATATGACATGGTCATTCCTATTAACAGTATAGGACAATTCA
>AYEL01077955.1:0-32981 GCA_000484575.1 Olivierus martensii
AATACTTCACATTTTTAACTAAAATTATTAAAAAATCATAAAATATATTTATATTATAATGTGAAAAAAAGATTAAATGAAAAATTAAATTCCTTTTAAAAAAATTAATGCCATAGAAAAATAGCTAGAAAGTGAAAATATTTTTCATGTAAACCAAAAAAGAATAAATATTTTGATTGAATTATTTTTTATATAAACAACAAATTAAATAATTAATATAAAATAATTTTTCATCAATATAAATTATAGATGAAAATTAATTTTTACTACAAAATATTCATTTGAAAAACATTTTTTAATACTACATATGATAAGATATCAACCTACCTTAAAATTATACATATATCAAAGCATTCAATCCGGTCATTCAATAATTTTTCGAGCTTTTACCTATGTGTTTCTGCAATCAAGTAAAAGCCGCACCTATAACAACCACAGCACTGGAAACCAGAGAAAGTTATCTTGCCGTTTCGTTCATCATCGGTGCGTTCTATGCGAAGACAAACACGGGCAAACAGACGGTACAAAGTCGCGCAAATAGCACCTGTTGAATAGTATCGCTATTGCGCCGACTCGAATTATATTTAAGGGGTAAGGAGACAGGGGACGAAAATCAAACGCGCGTCCGCATTTATGATGGCTGAGTTAGCTTTTTTTATATTGTCAGTTGTTGCTAATCTTGGCTAAACTTTACATCCATTCTGTTTTATAATGCGAAGAAACGGTCTAAAGTTTATCGAATGGAACAAAATTCCACCGACGTCACGTATAACGGTAAGATTATATAGTGTTTTCACAGACGTAAAATGATAGTTTTTCTGGTTTTTATTATGAGAAGCAACTAATATTTTTTATAATAATTTCTGAGATTAATAAATGAAACATTCAATGAGGAAAATAATAATATTTTCTTCTGTAAATACTATACATTACATTTAATTAATTGATCATATCTAAATATCATTTAAAGACTATTGAATTTTATTATTCCGTTTCTGAAAGATTAATGACTGGCCGCGATTAGTCAGTATTTTTATATTTAATCGACCTCTATACATATTCCAAAAATACGATGAGATTGCAAGAATCCAAGCATATTTGTAAATTATAACCATGGATGTATGATTTATAACACACTATAATTAGCAGTCAGCATCGCCGGAGAAAATGGTACTAAGAAGAGAAATAAAATTTTAAGATAAAAAAATATATTTAATAATATGCAGTCTATATTAAAGCTCAAAAGTTTTCTGTAAAACAATGTCTATAAATATAAATTTCGATTTAATTCAGTGCAAACTTACTACTACTACTACTACTACTATGCAATTTTTTGATGTTAAATTAATCTTATTTAAATAATTCAATATAAGTTATAGTTTTGAAATGTTTCCGTTTAAAGTACTATACTGTATTAAATGGCGCCTATGAGGCTATTATATAAAATTAAGCCAGTACAAAATTAACCAATTAAATTTATATAGAATACTGCATTTAATAAAATTACAGCAAGCTGTAAAATAGTTACAAATACAGTATTTCCTTTAAGATATATATATATTTTTTTTTTATAAATCCGAATATTGTGGAACATGATGATGGTTTTTTCTGGATATTATTATTATTATTTTTTTTATTTCAGCATAGTATAATTTTAATTAACGCACTTTGGATTTTAGTTATTTATTACAGGAAGCAATAAGAGTATAAAATAAACAAGGCAAATTTTAGAAGTTTATGATAAACAGTAAACATTGCATTATTAAGTTATAAAGTTAATAATTTTTATGTATTAGGGATAAAATAAATCTGTACTAATTATATTATCAAATTTATAAATAAAAAAAGATTTAAAATTTAAAAAAATTGACCTAAAGTTGAACATTCAGATATTTTTTATAATTTTATATATACTGTATATGATTTTTTTAGGGTTTAAATTACGTAAATGAAATAATTTTGATTATATTTATCAGTGTGCAAAACTACAGGATTGTATAATCGATTCTGCGATTATTTTCGTGAGTAGAGAGATTATCATGAATGTTTTGAGGACTCTATACAATTTCTCCCGAATTGTTTAAGCAGTGATTGATTTGGAGTGAATAGATCAGAAGCAAAGCAACGATGCGCAGCAGCAGTTAAAGACCGATGAACTGCATTTCCCGGATGTACGTGATGCTCGTTTTGATCAAGCTTACTCTTCCAGAAAATTAGATGAGTGCAACTGTTTACAAAACTGCAAGGTACGAAAAGCATTAATTATTTTATAAGTATAATAATAATGATGATAATGATAATAAAATCTATAGTTTGGATGGATCGAAGGATTTTTAAAATATAAAAAATGCGTGTTTCTACCGAAAACATATGAGACGAATTTATTTTTAAAAAATAAATATTGTAAAGATTTTATTTATTTAATCATCATTGTTTAAAATTCATTTTCGTCTCTTATCCTTAATTAAAACGAAACAAAAGAAGAAATATCAGTTAATATTCTACTTCAGATTATATTTGAAAAAATATGTCTTAAAAAATCTTTTATAATAAATCATGCATAGTATATACTGTATTTAAATTTAAAAATAAATTATATATATATATATGCACATTATTTTTTAAGTTGTACATATATATACTCATCGATAGTTCTCAAAAGCGAATTATTTAATAAACTGTTTTGCTGAAAACTTTCGCATAATTGCCTATTATTGCTTGTTATCATTAATTTTTCATAGTACTTTTATATATAAAAGTATATAAAAGTACTATGAAAAATTAATGATAACAAGCAATAATAGGCAATTATGCGAAAGCTGTATATATATACAGTATATATATACAGTATATATAAAAGTACTATGTAAAATTAATGATAACAAGCAATAATAGGCAATTATGCGAAAGTTTTCAGCAAAACAGTTTATTAAATAATTCGCTTTTGAGAACTATCGATGAGTTTCTAAATTAAAAACTGAAAATAAAATCCGTTATGGCTTCTTCGAATCTATTTACTTTCATTCACTGTTCCCCTATTCCACTTAATAAACGATTTCCTTGTCCATTCAATTAGCTTGCATCTGACATTATTCAACTATTTTCATTGGAGAATCTTATTCCTTTAATAAGCTTAAAATTTTTACATTTTTATACTGTAGCAATTTTTAGACAGATTTAAAACCTAAAAATGGCATTAATTTATCTTATTACAGTTTTAATATAATTAATATATGTCAAAAAATTCTATAATTAATATTCCTTAATTAAAGAGTATTTCGGTTTATAAATTTATTATTTATAATAAAATGAAAACGTCACAATATATAGCATAAACATAACCTATTTGTTAAATTTAATATCTTTATTTTAGACTTCAGATCTTGCAGTTCTGCAGGGCAGCTGCATTAAAGAAGGAAGAACATTTCCCTTAAATACAATATTTGGAAATCTAAGCTTTACTGTGAGTGAATTTTTAATGATTTTTTTGTAATTATTTCAATAATAATAGTTACAGTATATTAATATCACTATCTTTTTTCAAGTATCATTATATCTGAGAAAAACAAAATAATAGAAAAATGAGTGTTTCTAGAAAATGTGGAGTAAATAAAACCAAAAAATCGAATAAATTGCATTTTGAGATTTCCTTTGATGAAAATATGTTAAAGAAATTTTCCTTAGATAGTAAAACAAGCATTCAACCATTTTTATCGCAAAATATGTTGAAGAACTTAAACAAGAACTGTAAATTAACCTTGAATGAAGAATTCAGAGATAAAATAGAAAATGCAGTCAAAAACGTTGTGATTGAATATTTAGAAGATAACAATAATGAACTGATTTCTTCATCCGATAAATATATGTTAGAAGAATCAGATATTTGCAATAAACAAATGGAAGAAAAGAAAATGAAATCTTCTCTTACATGTAACGAAATTCAATTAAAATTTAAAGATACTCCTAATTCGGATATAAACATATCTTCTAAATTAAAAAAGAAAAATTCATCAGGAAAGCTTAGATTTCGTCAAAGTCAGATAAAAGATAAAATCAACGATTGGGAAGTTATTAATGAGCTTAGTAAGGACATGGAATGCTTTAAAGTATCTTTATCGACGGATAACATTTTAATTGATGTGAACAATAGAAATAAATTTCAGGAGTATAATTTATCTGGTAAAATTTTATTTAAACAAATTTAAATATAAAAATTATCTAAAAATGATATAAATTATGTTTTCTAAAAGTTAATTAAAATACATATAATGAATATTTTAGATAGAAATAATGAGCGTAGAACGTTTAATATAGAAGATTCACAATTAATAGGGGATGTTAAGGAAATTCACAACACTAATTCGTTATTAAACGTAAAAAAAGATCAGAAAGTAGAATTTTTAAAGGAAAATGCATCATGCCAAACATCAAAATTGAAAAATGTTTTGGAGAAATCTCAAAAAGATGTAATTAATGACATATTACAACCAGAAAATATCGGTTTCGGTTATTCAAAATCTAATTCCTCCGAAGAGCCGAAAGAACAACTTGAATTCTCAAATGAACAATTGATGTTTCAAAGAATTTCAACCATTCCAAATACATTAAAATTGACAACCATACAAAATTGTGAAAAGCATATCAATACAGGTAAAATTTATCATATTTTATTCGTGATAACGCTCAACATAATTTTTATTTATTTAATGTGTAAATATTATTTAGATAACGTGCGATTTCATATTTTTTTCTTTTTATAATACAAAATATTACTACCATTGCTGTTATTTTTTGTAGATAATATACACGTTATCTACGAAAAATATGGTGATTGCAAAATGATTCCAAATAAAGATTAAAATATTTAATTTTGTTAAATTAAAACTTCCTTGCAACATTTTCAGATAAGAGTGTTAATCCTTCAAATATGACATGTAAGTCTAAATCATCGGAAATAAACAAGAATACAAATTACTCTAAACTTCCCTTGGTATCAAGAATTCCTTCGTTGAAAGTTCCTCGTTATATTGCTGTTACTAATTATATCTTTGAACCTTTCGAAATATCAACGCCTTGTGATATTCACGATATATGTCCTGAAGAAAAACCTAATATATATATAGAACCTAACTGCGGTTTAAATAAAACAATTACATGCATTACTTCATCGTCATTCATCAATAAAGAATTAACAAAATTTGAAAATTCTGGAAATTTCACGAAAGAAAAACAAAAGATAAAAGCTTTTAAAATAATATCTGTTCCTCCCAAATTTTCTAAATATGAACAAAGAGTTGAAGAAACTGTTGAAGAATGTCATTTTTGTGGCGATAAATTATCAATGATTCTAAATCGTTTAACGAATAAGCATTATAGTCTAATTATAGAAAGCATTAATATTGAATGCCCACTTATTTTTTCGTGTAAAAATGTCAATTCCCCTACTTTAGTCAATCAGAAAAATAAGAAAATGAAAAACATTCCTCTCGATTCGTTTATTCCTCAAATAAAAACCAATAATAAAGAAAATCATGCTGATTTAAGATCTGCAGATGAAAGAAAGTTCATGAAATATCCCAAAGAACAAGAAGTAGATTTATCAATTTCGGAAAAGAAATGTTCGAAATGTCGAATTTTATATAACGCAATCATGATTGATAATGATTTTAAAAATAAGAAAAGATCATTTCCTTATCAGAATATTAATGAATCTGATAAGAAAAAAGTAAATGAATCATTCTTAAAATGCAGGAATCAATTATGTCAAAATGAAAAAAATAAAAATTACCAACAGGAGAATGAAAAAAAAGTTTGTACAGAAACTTGTGAAAAGGAACAAAAAGAGGTAATAGATGAGCTTAGAAAGAAAAAAATATATGATAAAAGAAATTGGTCAAAGATAAATTCAAATATGAACGAAATCAAACAAAAACGCGAAAATTCAAAAAATGCTTCTAATCGTACATCATGTTTTTATCAGTTCAGGCCATTTCCTATAGATAGTTGGCCTCTTTACGCAACCTCCAGAGACGAAAACCGAAATCTGTCTGGAGAAAATAAAATATTTTATCAGAAAGAAAAATGCATTAAAAAAAACGGATATCAAAAGTGAATTTCGACCACTCTAACAACTTTAAAAATTATTGATTAAAAATTATGATCAAATTTTATATTGATTAAAAGAAAACAATTACAGAAATTTCATACAATATGTTTATTCTATATTAATGAGATTTTACTTATTTATTTTTTTAAATACAGTAACAATAAAAAAATTTTTAAGTATACTGCATTTGTGTTTCAATTTAAAAAAAAAATAAAAAAACAATATCTACGAATACGTTAAACTGATTCTAAAGTTAATCAATATTAATTAAAATCACTCTTTAGATAATACGAGCGTGGATAAATCTGATTAAATAATGAATAGTGATTAGTAATATAGCTATATATTCCATAATTATTACTACGAATAAATAAATAAAAGAGCAGAATAAATTTCAACATAACACTTTAATGAAACAAAAGCAGTAATTTAAATGTTTATAAAGTTAAATAATCAAATCAACAAACGCGTAAACACTTAAATTTTCGACACCTAAAGATGATGATAGATTATAAAATTATCATTTTTTTATAGTTCATTATTACCTTTCTAAGTAGAACTTATTAGAAGATTATGATATTAATCTAAAGGCAGAAAACCAATTATATTATTAATATTGTAATTGCTTTAATCTGGTTTTTTATGGCATCTTGTTATTTATATAGTTTTTATATAGACCATACAAAGTGATAGATGAAATTCTATCGTTTTTTCTGAATCTGTGTTTGAGAAACTAGAGATAAAAGAAAAACAAACATGTTTCAGCATTCCTATCACATTTAATCTAAAGATGCAAGATATATGCACTTTATAAACAGGGCTGTTTCCTGTATTAATCTAAATTAACAAATACAATATGCGACAAAATTAACAAATACAATAACGGTCTTAGAATTCTTATCAGCGTAACTTATCTAGGAAAGATTACTTATAGTTTATGTTAAAATTTTAAATTTCGCAATACATTTTAGTTGAAAATGTTACTATGAGTTTAAAATGTTGAAATATAGACTATCACTACAGACTTCAAAAATTACTATCAGCTCATACTTGAGTTCACGACGAAAATTCTATTATGATATCCATGTAAATCAGGGCTGTCCAACCCGCGGCTTTCGGGCTACATGCGGCCCAACATAAAATCGTAAACTTCCTTCACACATTGAGATTTTTATGTACAGGTAGGCCTCGATTAATGCGAGTTCGAATAATGCGATATTCGATTAGTGCGACTTATAAATATGATACCGTTTTTCACTTAGTGCGAACAAATATTCGATTAATGCGAGTTGTATAGACCAGTCTTACTAACAAAGATCCGTCTCCTTTTATGATGTCAATTAATAAATTAATGTTAATTTTCGGTTAGTAACCATTTTATGATGTCAATTAACAAATTAATGTTAATTTTCAGTTAGTAAAACTTGACAGGGAGCAATCCAAGAACAGTCACTTGACTTTGAAGGGGTGAAACACCAGAAAGATGGGCTTTTTTGCCGTTAGCTTATTTAACATTATTATTCAGCTTTGTTATAGTATACATACAGTATAGTACAGAATTTTCTCTTTTAAAAAGTAATGTATAAAAGGAAGAACACTTTTGATGATGGTATGAGACGCAATTCCTGGTAAGTTATTAAGTTAGATGATGAACAACGATGTAAAATATGAAAATATTTCTTAATTAATATTGTGATTATTCATCGTGAAGTTGACTAATGGCCGGAATCTCACAAAGCAAGAACCAATTACCATATTTTATATATAGTTAATTGGCCGGATCTCACAAAGCAAGAACCAATTACCATATTTTACATATAGTTAATACCTTACAAAGCAAGAACCAATTACTATATTTTACATATAGTTAATACTTCGAAAGTTAGCTAATGGCCGGAATCTCACAGAGCAAGAACCAATTACCATATTTTACATATAGTTAATACTTCGAATAACGAGAATTTGTGGAACCCATTATTTGCACTAATCGAGGCTTACCTGTATTAATTTTTTTTGAAATTCGCCGTAACATTATCAAATATCCCCCTAATAAAGAGAAAGAAATTTGTTTCATTTTTGCACTAAAAATATATAAAAAAATAATGAAGTTAAGGAAATGTTTTTTTTTTTATTTAAATACCTATATACATTTCCTATTCCCATTTTCTAGAATATTTCTTATTTCACTGATTAAAACTTTTTGATTTGCTCAATGATTTTTAAAAAGTTTCCGAATAAAAAGAAGTCAAAAGATTATTATGCTACGACATTTTTGTTTATTTGTCATGGTGAATATCATACAGTATATTATACATTATTTATTAAACTTATTTGCTTAACAACTATCGTTAGAATTAGTATATTTTATGTGCGGCCCGAGACAATTTTTTTCTTCAAATGTGGCCCAAGCAAGCCAAAAGGTTGGACACCCCTGATGTAAATAGTGTGTTACAAAAATTATTGTTAAAAGCCTACGGAAAAAAGAATTTGATTAAAACTTCATGAGTTATTGATGGACGAAATTCAGAATTAACATTTTTCTTTTTATTTCATAAAAAAATGACTAATAAAAGAAATATTTGAGAAAATCACATCTAATAAAATTCTTTATAAAGAGATATAAGGTGGAGTGGGGTAAGTGCAGAGCGGTTTTTGCAAAGTTGGACTTTAAACGCAAGTATTTTAACCTATCGTATAAATATATAACAGGGTCGTTAACAATCGCATGGCGCAGCTATTACCGTTTAATTCATCCTTGAAAATTTAAATTTGCGACAAGATCATACAAAATGTCAGCTACTCTGCACTTAACACGAAACGGGGTAAGAGTGTACGTGCAAGTTAAAAATGCTTTAAAGTTTATTTACGCAGACTAATTGAGAAGAGCAGAATTATGAACAAATCTACTATAAAATGCTTTTTACCGCATTAAGATAGGTTGTTTCATTTTAAAGTTATCCTTTGTTAAAGAAACAAGGATTGAACTCTGAAATGTGAGAGGCGGTATAGTGGAATAAAACAAAAATATAAAGTGATATAAGTACACAAATTGTTTAATAACAACTTGTGTACTTATATCACTTTATATTTTTGTTTTATTTCCCTATATCCCCTCTCACATTATTTCCTTTATATCGCTTTTTATTTTTTTTTCAAAGTAACAAAGCACACATTTTGTTATTTAATGACAATAATGTTTTTTATAAAAAAAATGGTTTATACAAAAATTTTAATTGATATCTTTGCATTTATCAATCATCATCTCGACAACATTCACCTTCCGTTCATTTCTTTCGAATAATCGCCCCTGTTGGTTTTTCTGACGTAGCTGCGAACCATGTTATATGCTAGAAAAAGAAGTTAATAAACAAATTAAATTGTAGAACATGAGACAATAAAATTGAACGTGTTATGAGGCTAGAGCAGCGTAATACGCGATTACCCCAAGATGCTGATCCGCACTTGCCCCAGGTACAATATTTACGGGGCAAGAGCTTATCAGGATTTTTCTCAAAAAATTTTGTAGTCAAAAAATATTGTTTATTTAATATAAACTTTAATCAGTATTCTACTTGCTTACCAAAAAATTAGCTCCTAATATGAAGTTATCCTAAGAATTATTGCACTTTTAAGATCTTGTCAAAGTTATGTGTACTGTTCGGACGCGACGCTTTTGTAAAGGTCGATGTAAATACACTGCTCCCCGGATATAAAGCTCTCGTTTATACATTATCTATACTATAGGATCTTTCCTGTTCCCCATTTGTTTGAAAGAGATTCTGAGAAAAATATAATACATCGCATAATCGACATCCATCTGTCACAATACGAGATGAATTGCAGAAAAAAGGAAGATTAGGAACCTTCTTGGATAAATTGGATAGCTTTCTCTTATTCTTTAATTTACAATCACTAAATTAAAAATAAGAGAAGCCGTCGGTTATAGAACGGTTGTCTTATAACGCAGGTCGGATCACCACCACGCAAACCTTCGTTATAACCGGGACCATTGTACTGGAATCGCATCGTGCGTTATCTATGTCGATAGGTTGATATTAACTTGTAGTAGATTATTATACTATAATATCAAATAGCAAAATTTCACATATCTTATAATAAAAAAAGCCAGATAATGCACTTCCCCCGACTACGCCCTTACCCCACTCCACCTTATCAAATTCTTTGAAAGATGTTCTATTGAAATCTCTAGTTGAACAAAAATTTAGCGATCTGTTCTTTTTTCAAAAAACAAGCGAAAATCTTAGGAATATGCAATATCGAAAAGTAGGCTTGAAAAAAAATTCGATTTCTAATATAGATAATTTTTTAGAGAACAGTCTTTTAATGAAAACTGAAAAAGGAAAAAACTTCCCGGAAATATTGTTAGTTATAAGAATCAAGAATGCTGTAAGAATAATCAAACAGTTAAAAAACAAATAACGGTTATAATAAACTTATTAACAAAACTGGTCACAATAATTCGAAAACTAATTATGAAGGAAAAACATTTTCTATGAATACAAGATTTGATAACAGAGAAACAGAAAACGACCAGTCAATCCTATGAAAGACAACATATCATCATTTGACATGGAAAATTCAAATATATTAAAAGTAAACATCTAATTTTATCTTTTCGTTCTTACGAGAAATACGTTCTAAGTCTCAAATATTCAATGTAAAATGAAATTAAATTACGATATTTTTCTTAATTAGGTAAATAAAATAAACGAAAATGTCACAACTTCGATTCGAAGTGATAATGACATTGATGAACCGTCACTGGAAAAAATTCCCTCGAAAGAGATGAGTGTTTCCTATAGTCAGTCAGGAAAATCTGAAAATAATATTTTTGAAATGAAAGACAACATTTATAAAAAATTTGATGAAAATGAAACCATTCAATCCGCTCTTGAGGATTCGAATATCCCAGAATCGTTAGAAATTACAAAAATATTTAAATACGGTTCTGTAGATGCGGAAATTGAAGAAAAAAATCTGACCCGTGATTCACGGGAAGCAACAGAAAATTTAGTAAGGGATTATGCGCCACAAAAAGAGCAATTGCATGTAATTCTTCCCCCGCCTCTTAACGAACAATCTACAATAGTTCTTTCTTCCGACACGGATTCGATAGAAAATTATAATATAAAAATAAATCGACCGAAATCTATCGTATTGAAACCAGCACTAAAAAACACTCTAGATTTAAATGCAAGACTGGAAGAAACTATTCAATTTTTTACAGAAACCGAAAACAAAATGAATTTAGGGCAAGTACCTCCATTAAATTATAACCATAAGATAATCAAAATAAGCACAAATGACTTCGTGATAACACCATCGGTCAAAATTTCTTCCTTTATTGTTAACGAAGACAGTAAAGAAATATTCCTGAACAGGATGGACGGAAATCAAAGTGAGATTAATGAAATAAAAATAGGAAAAACGCCATTTTATAGAAATGAAAAGAAATTTATAGATAAGGAAAGTAATATTAAATCGTATTTTATAACATATAATGAAAATAAGAGAAGTGATGAAGATTTTGAAAATATAAGCACTAATATAAATCGTTCAGAGATTACATTGCAAAAAGATAAAAATAAGAAAAGCGTTTGGATGAATTCGCATATACAAAACAAGAGCAATAAAATTTTTAATTCTTTGCAAATTTTAAAGGAAGATAATCGTAATAAATTCGAAAAATTGCAAACAAAATTTGTTCCAGGAAAGAATCATTCGGAAAACAATAATTCTGCATCGCGTAATAAAGAAATTATTCCTGTGAAAAATTCTATTATTAAACTTTGCGAAGATACATTAACAAATCTCTTCAAAACTAAAGGCAACAAAACATGTACGGCAGAAGTTTCTCTGAAAACTATTCAAAAGAAAAAAAGAGAAAATCATAAAATTTTACCGGTGCATAATAAATCCATTGGAAAACATACTAAAGAAATAAAAACTGACAGTATCTTCGAATTTTGTTATAATCCAACAGAAAATCAATATGTTGCAGAAAAATTAGAATTTCTTAAATCTCGTCCTTTACATAAGCAACGATTTCATCATTAAGAGTAAAACTCATTATTATTTCAATAATTTTAGAAAGTAATAAATGAAAAATGAAATTAAAATATTGAAAAAAGAATTTGAACATATAAGTAATATAATTATATATCATTAAAAACTATTTGCTTTTTTATTAATGGTGGATAAATAAAATTAGTTATAAAAGGTATAATTTCAGATTTAATTTGTTGAAATATATGTTTTATAAATAATCTAAAATATTATACAAATATCTTAAAAATAATTAGAAATTCCGTGTTTATAATATGTAGAATCGACCAGATGGCGGCGGGTTTTTTTTTACATTATTACGTCCTTTTTCAATCAGTGAGATTACTGAGGGGCGGGGCCAGTTCCAACCACGAGCTGCACCCACACCCGTGGAGGGGGCCGGATAGTGAAGGACGGGGTTTTCCGGGCCGGGCCCTGAATCCCGAAAAAACTTTTCAGGAGTTGCCGGATCTGGAATGCGAAACCGGGTCCTCCAGCGTGGCATAACAATGCGTTACCACTCGTTTATCCGGCTGTAATGGCGGCGGTAGAAGCATGCTGTGCTTTCATAGTGGAACGTCAGGGTTCAGTTCCCGTTTATCACACATCCAGGATTTTTTCAGAAGTAGTTAGGGCCCGGATCGTTGATTTTCATCAGGGAATCCTATCAGAGGAATAAGCGGCCTTGATAGACACTGGAATGCCCCGCCATTTAGTACTCACTGGATGGAAAGCGGCATTAAACCGCGCAGAGGAAAAAAACAGATTGAGTTTTCAAGATTGGCCGCATGACTAAGAATTTGATTTCTTAGTCTTTTTTATTAATGGAAGTTATTTAGTTATAGTGTCATTCCAGTGCCCATAATGGTCTATTATGACCTATACATCGGATATAAAGTGAAGATTGGTGTTCAACGGGAAGAGGACAGCAAAAACCTGAAATTGTAGATCCCGGATTTGAATCGAATTATCTAGGTGGCAAGAAAACATTTCGCCACGCAGGCATCCAAGGAAGGCAGCCATCTGAAATAAAGAGGTTTTTAATAAGTTTTTTAATAAAAAAAACTTTGGTGATAATGTAAGACTAAATATTTAAACTGTTAATGAGTCTTTTCAAAACTTTTTCTTTCGTAGTTTAATGCCACTTTCCACGCTGTAAGTAGGCTATTCAGGTTAGGTTCGGTTAGGTTAATTAGATTACGCCGCCATATCCTCTTGGGATATACTGTATCTGGCGGCGGCCACTTGTAGAGCCCATCACAGGCTGGCCAACACCCGTGAAGGGGTCAACCAGATGGTTGAAGGATGGGGTTCAACGGGCCGAGCCCGGACCCCTCCTGAAAAACTGGAGGTGTGGGACCCGGATCTTCCAGGGTGGTAAGCCAAAGCTTTACCACGCGGCCATTCGGCCGACAGTAGGCTATTCAGCAGTGAGGCATTTCAGTGCCCACCACAGGCCGCCAATTCCCCTGAGGCACATGTATAACACAACACGCATATGTCTTATTAATACGTTAATTTAATAGACTTGAATTCAATATACTCATGAAAGTACTATACAGACATATCAGAAGAGGAAATTCTAAATATGACCTCAGAACACATGTTGCCGTGAATATTGGGAAATTTTAAGCGGTGATCTGGGCTTGCGGTTAGAACTGAATAACCACTTTTATTACAGTTATAAATTCACATGACAAAGTAAAACTCGTGCTGCGCCATATTTGGTCTAAGACGCCTTCTATTGGTCCAATATATATCATATTTTTAAACTTCTAGACAATTTAATTATTGAGATTAGCTTTATCTCCAGTAAAAAATTTAAAATGTACGATTAGGAATATAATTTATTAACCAAAACTTCAAATATAATCAATCGATATCTTGTTGAGATCCTATAGTACTTAAAGAGTGAAAAATGGCGTCACCTATTGATAAAAAATATTTTTCTGTTTCACCCTCAGAGGACTCGGGATCAAATTCGAAATCAATCCCTTGGAAAATTTATATAACAAGTCCTAAGCCCGGCATGTGGTTTGAATGACAGAGTGGTAAAGCAGCCATTTATCTATTTTTTCCTAACAGATGACACCATTTTTCAATCAGTGGTGATTATTAAGTGGCGGGGGCTAATAATCGTGCCATAGAAGTCAGCCTGATTGTCCATGTCGTTTCGGCTTTCCATTCTACAGGATTCAGATTCGATTCTCGTCCCACTCCGTGAAAATATAATTTTTTGGATCAGCGCACAGCCCGTCGATTCCCATCCTCTACAATCCAGCTGACTCCTTCGCAGGCTAAGCTACTTGTGGCAGAATTGTTATAACCCGGCAACTTTTTTTTTCGTCAACAGATGACGCCACACTCCATTCAGGTAGAATACTATGTGGCGGGGCGAAACAAGCCCTTCTACAGGCTGCCCACCCCTTCGGAGGGGTCAGCCGGATTGTGGAGGACTGGGATCGACGGGCCGGGCCCGGACCCCATGATAAATATTTTCAAGGAGTGGGACCCGAGACTCGAACCCGGGTCCTCCAGAGTGGAAAGCCGAATCGTTTCCACCACAGATTACTAATATTAGTAATCTGTGAACTAAACCTTCTCGGTTTTCTTGGTTGACGTCACAGTTTCGTTTGAATAAAGAACCAGTTCAGTGAGCCAGGTCACATGATTTAAAATGGAAGGATTCATAAATATTTTTAGTAAAATTATCTACAAGTTTAACTGTTAGTGACGTAAATGATACAAGAAACTATGATTATATTGATGTATTGAAGCGCGCTACATATTTGTATAAATTGGGCGGCATAGAAGAATAAACTTCGCCCTACTGCGCATGCGGTTAGAAATCAATTCTACTCGTAAGATAGTTTAAATCGTGCGAACTCAGTGCGACCCAATTTGACGTCAGTTGGAATAAAGAACCACAAAAGTGAGGAAATCAGATGTTTAATTCCTAAAGTCTGAAAGATACTTAATATTTAAACCATATTCTGGATTATGAGTATAGTAATGATAAAGATGAATGTACGTGGCTAAACAAGTAAAAATGTTTAATGATTTATTTCATCAAAAGATTATTTTGAATGCTGAACAGATTTTAAAAATCTCTCTCTTTTTTTATTATTTAATTTAGATTTATTTAGGGTTGCATTCTCTACGTTTTCTGCATTATTTCTATTCTTACATCCAAACATCAGCGAAAACAAAACATTAAATTTAAATAGACGCAAACAGCAATTCAGATAGCTTCAAAAACAATACATAAAAAAAGCAATTAATCTTAATTATACATAAACCAGTATTTTTTCTATAATTTCCATTACTTTTTTAATATCTTTATTAGTGATTAAATTCGTTATTTTACTTAGACAGACATTGACAGTTTTCCACTTTCAGTAAATTAATTCGTGGCATCCAATTTGCTGATGATGCAACTATTTTTTTTTCCTCTTTTCATTATTGATATGCAATATAAATTCGTCTGTGAATCTGCCTCTGAAGAAAATAATCTAATCATAAACACTGGCAAAATCAAAACGTTAATTATCTTCAAAGATCAAAGGCTCGGTAAAATAAAAAAATAAAAAAGAAAATCATTGAAGTAATTAATAAATAAAATAATTAACTGGCATACTTATCTTGTTTTTACTTATAATAATAATTTTGAAATCACCTTTAAACAGTCAAAATTAAATCTAACAAAATTCTGCTTGAATGATTCCTTTCATGCTTTTCGAAAAGTTTGTTTTCTAATATTTTTAATAAAATTAGAGAACATTTCTAAAAGCATACTTGAATTTCACATCGCTTATTTAGCTGTTAAAAATTCTTCTTCAATTCTGTTAAATTCTATTCAATTTTTCGAGTCTCTTTTAATATTCTCTTTTAGTCTCTTTTAGTTCTCACATTTCTCTTACCAAAAAATTGAATTTTCTCTATAATTGCATATTATTCGAAGAATCAAATAAATTATTCTAACTGGTACACCACATAATTTACATCTTCAATCGTTATTGTTTTTCTGATTCCATTTCTTCATAATAAATCAATTTTCTTTAATCTGCATCATGTCTTAATTCGTTCAGATTAAAAACTCTACCTTCAAGATTTTACTCATTCTTCAAAATCGTTTTATCATGTCACCAATGCTTAATTTTTCACAGATCATCTATCAGCAATATCTCTTAATTAATTTTAAATATCCATAACTTTACGTGTAAAACTTAGACTCAAAAAGTAATTTTGATGAATCTGTAAAATGTAAATCTGCTAACTTACTGATATAAATCACATCTTTAAATATAAAACTATATTAAAAACAAATTTTCTATTATCAATTTTTCAGCTTTCTTCGATTACAGTACTCTCCACACTTTCTAAAATATTAATTTTCCAGTTGAATTCATATCTTACTGAAGGTTAAAAAATATATAACTGTTTATATCTTTGTTATTTTATCTATTTTCTCTAAATATGGGCTCTTTTTAATTTTAATAATTTTTTAAAAATAAAAGAAAAAATGCTCTAGAAGAAAAGGTGAAGTTTTTAATGCATTACTTATTTATTATAAATATCAATAAAATCATGAATATTGCTGCATTAGAAGAGAGAAAATTTATAACTAAGCTCACATGTAAACAGTTTACTTCTAAAAATATAACGACTTATGTTGTCAAAAACAGCACTTAAATTTAAAGCAAACACTTTGCTTGTATTTATTTTCTAAAATTTTAAGAGATAATAGTATAAAGAAAATAAAAGTTGTCAGTCACAGAGAAAAGGAAATTTCATTGTTTTTACAATGAATTATTCTTCAGCATGAATAAATATAGATTTTTTTTACATTTTTTTCTACATTATTTTCTGAAATAAGTTTCCACGATCGAAATGAATAGAAATTTGGTATTTCAGCATGCATAAATATAGATTTTTTTTTTACATTTTTTCTACATTATTTTCTGAAATAAGTTTCCACGATCGAAATGAATAGAAATTTGGTATTTTTAAAAATATAAATCAACTAAATCTTATTAAAACAGGCAAATAATAATAAAAACGATGCCTTTGTCGTTAGAATTAAATAAATTCTGACTTCTTTAGAAAATATAGTCCACATTCAAGCTTTTAATCGAATGAATTAATATAATAATTAAATAAAATAATTAGCCTTCAATGAAATAAAATTGTTATATTTTAATAAATAATTTATTTTTATCGTTAAGTTTATTCTTAAGTCTTGTCGGGATGTCGAGACAAGAAGGTCCATAATGGTGACGGTCCCGATATATCGGGATGGATGGCAACCCTACATTTCCAACTTCTGTTCAAATCCAACTTATAATGATGGTGTTCAGATTGAATTCCCATCATAAGTCAAAGACTAACTATAATTTATAATTAACTAATAATGAATTATTGTATTCCTGCTTAAAGTACTTATATTTTGTTTCCTGTGACATTTGAGCAGAAGAACAATTTTTTGAAAATTATGGTAGAGTCTAAAATATTTTATAGGAATTATCAGCTTATAAATTTTTCAATGTTGTATCAGAATTTGTTATTTTGAGGATATGGGTTTATACTTATATATATTTATGATATAATTGATTATTTAAGTATTCCCTGATTTGTACAAAGAATTAGGACTGAGATTAAGAATTTCCACAGTTAGTTATGGGATGGTATTCAGTGAGTATTTTACTTATGTTTTTACAACAATTATGGCACATAGTCCTTGACTTACAATAGAGCTTGATTCAAAGTCAACCACTGAAACTTGAAAATGCCCAAAATTTATGGATTTTTCATTACTAACGCTTACTAGTACACTATACATTATCTTATCAAACATAAACACAAAACTATAAGAATAAAACACAAAATATCCATATATTTTGTGTTTTGTTCTATAGTTTTGTGCATCAAAACTATTTAGCCAGACTCAAACTCATTGAATTCCATTGACCAATTACAGATTTAATGGATAACATTTATAGCATAAGTTGAGGCAGTCATAAGTCAAGGATTATTGGTATTGTTCCATGATTGAAAGGGAATAAATATCACATGGAACAATATTGTACTAGTAATATGATATTTAAAATCAATCCAATCCACATATATATATATATATATCATACAAATAAGTTAGTTTATAATATTATAGATCAATATCCTATGTTGTACCATTATTTTCTTATCATGCTTGTTTATTTTTATATTTTTAAAAATAACATTTTATTATTTATTAGAGATATAAACAAACATTGTTACATTTGAATCCAGCCTTAGAGAAAAATATCATAAAAATCAGCAATATATAGAATTCAATCACAAATTATTATTAAAAGCATTTTTGATCTAGCATTACATAATTTTCACTTACAACCTGAAAATAATATAATATAACAAAATACAAATATTATAATTTTATTGAAATACAAATATAAAAAAAAATTAAATTTATTATCTAAATAAGAATTTATTTTTACTCTTAAATTTATAAAAAAATGCGAAAACTGGATATTGGGTAGGAAATTTCTGTTTTTAACTAGACAAATATTTTTGTGTATACAAGAATTGTGTTTTTATTTTATTCTAGATAAGGTTTGCTAAATTTATTTGAGAATCATTTTTATTTCTTTTGTTCGATATCGATCCAAAATCAAAACATGAATTAAACTTAGTTTCTTTCAGATGATATTGAGATATCGATTATTTTATACCTATCATATAATGAGCACGACTATAACTTTGATGAAAGTTTGTTTATATAAAAATTTCTTTTTTGAAGATTAAAACAAATCTGTTGTCAATAGTTAGTCTTATATAAATGGGTATATCTTTATAAACTTGCAATCTAAATTCCTGCATTAAGCATTAATGTAAGAAAACAGAAAGGTATAAAAGGTTTTACCTTTACAAAATTATATTTTCGACTTTACTCAAGTGCTTTGAGTTTACTATAGAAAAACTATATTAAAGAGTCTTTTATTGACATTTTATTTTGTTGGTCCCAGAAGTCCCAATCCGATAGCCTTCTCTCAAAGCAATCATTCTCATTGATTGCACAAAGATCCTTATTTCCGAAGTCATACCCAGTATTTTCCTTTTCTTTTGGTCTGATAGACTTCTAACATTGAGAAACCAGAAATTCTTTGATTTTTGGTTTCTACAAAACGTCCGATTTGGTCTTGTCTTATGTTTTTGATCTCGAATCGCATATTGCTATTCATCTAAAATGACTTATTGATCAATTAACAACCCATAATACTTAATGTACATATTTATTTTAGCAAGATTAAAGTTTATTGCGATACTTAATTTATTTTTGACAAAATTTAGTTCTTGTTTCATTTGCATAGTTTAATTAATGAGTTCATATCTTCAACATTCCTTTAATTTACATAAAGTTCTCTATATTAATTTAAAGAGTGATACTGACATTTGTCATCATCGATCCTGATATATATAAATATATGTGTATATATTATAAAAACAACCTATTTATTAATGTAAAATATATTTAAGATAAAAAATTAATAAAGTTATTTATCAAAATTTCGATAAATAATAAGCAAGCATTATTTTAATGATTACAGCTTTGGAAATTTTCAAATATTATTCAAATAATACAAGAACTGAAACAATTTAATCTTATAATACTGGCAACGAAAAATAACATACCATAATTCATTAAAATAGCATTAATCATCATCATATTTCAAAATTACAGTGAGCTTTTCGTGGCTAAAGTTTAAAATTCAAGACATTGTCTTTAGTTTCGAACAGAAACCTATCCATTCAAACGTCACAGCAAGTGCAAAGTATTAATCACGAATAATTATAGTTAAAATAGAATAATTAATTATATTCTCAATTCCTTTTTAATTATAAATGAATCTTTTATGTGTAAAAAAATATATAATTCTCTTGTTATCCGTCACTTCACTTATTAATATCGTGTCCTACTTAACTTTCTAATTCTGAATAATATTGCTTAATTATTTATTTTCATTCTCCACTTCGGTTCTCTTTAATTTTAAATATTACTCGAATAATAATTTAAAAATTTCCTTTTCCGATATTTAGTCATTGAAAATTTGCAACAAATTAAGCACGAAACGGATGTTTGCAAACATAAATTTTAAATTATTTGAAAGATATCGTTTACTGTTTAGTGAGGAATGAATATAAAATCCTTTTGTATTCGGTATATCAAGTAGATGTTACTCGTAAAATATCTTATCTCGTGAAAACTCTTATCCTTACAAAAATTTATTTGACATTATCAAGCCATTTAAATTTAAAACTGTTCCTGATAAAATTCAGCAATCGCCGATAGGCATGAAAAGACCCAGACTAGATGCATTCACTTTAAAAATATAAATTTCTAATAATATTCTACGATTTCGGATCTGAAGTATAAATATTTCATATATAAAAAAATTTGTTTGACGTCGTTATTCAAATTATTCCAAAATAACAGATAAAAATGCTACATAAGTTATTTGTATCTGTGCTTTGCTCGTAGCCTTAAAAAAAATCTTTCAGACATGAAAAATCTTTCTGCCTTTTTTATGATATTTATCTTACAAAAAAAAAACGATAAAATTTTTCTTGCAGAGTAATATGTTTTTCTCATATATGAAGAAATATATAGTTGCTATTGTAACACTTTAAAAAAAGTTTATTTAAATTAAAAAAAAAATATTTTATATTTAATTTTGTATTTTATTAAATTTATGTAGTATCTATACATATTTATAGGAAAGAGCAAACGTTACCATCAAATAAACTTACAAATATTTACTGTAAAAGACGAAAAAATTGCGGAGAATATTAAATTTATTCGCATGCACAGACAAAAATATTTATTTTTCTTATGTTCGTCTTAATATTAATTAAAAATATTGTTTATTTTAGAAATATAAACAAACGTGCGTTTAAAAATTTTCTTCAGTCTACGCCTAACAAAAAATTAATCGCAAAAACTTGCAATATAAATGCAACAGAAATTTACAAACAAGTTAATAATGAGATGTTTGTTAATTTATATTTTTATTTAAAAGAAAATGAAATGCATTTTTTTTTAATTTTCGATTTGTTTTTTAGGATTAAATTTTCTAGATACTAAAGATAAGACGCTTAATGAAGAATTTCTTTTAGAACAATTCTTATTTTGATTGTTAACATCCTATTTAGAGAATTCAATCATTAGATATTAACGATTTTTTTTTCTTTCAAATAAAAATTCAGATTATAAAACTAATCTATTTGACATGCCTATATGAAAGAGATTACATTTTACATAACCGATATTGTTTTAGAGATATTTTTAGAAACTCATATAATCATAAGTGTGTGTTACCTGTAAACCATAATCTATATTTTTAATCACGATTTATATATACACTCTACTGTAATGCTCATTGCCGTGAAAATCTAACAAACAACAGCGACTCAACGCGTGCCTTCGGGTGACACTTCCATTTCGAAATTGGTTTTCTCCCCGGGTCTATATTTGCCTAGCTATCGATTAGCTACAGCGTGACTTTGTCGAAAGAGGTTCAAGACAGGGTAAACATCGCCTTAATTTCCGTCTCTGTCAGGCGAATCTATTGCTATATACCACCGTATATTACAAACCTAGCATTTCTTTTCACATCTGGATAAATGAAGCACTTTCATTTTTTTTTTTAAATTTATGCCTCTTCTTCTATTCGTTTCTATTAATAAACTGTTTCTGAAATAACAAAAAAGTTTACTTTGCTGTAATAATTAGTGTGCAAAGCGGACTTGGCAACTGCAGCTGTTTTTTATAATCTGGAGAATTGTTTCCTGTCTGTTATGTATTTGGATACCTATCATAACCAAATTTTGCATACTGGTTCTCGATATCAAGAAAATTTTTGATCTTTTTCGGCATTATTTTCAACATAATGTGATAAACTAGATTATCCCATAAATACTTTTTAACTTAGATGAATACGAAAGAGGGATTTTTTATATATTGCTGAGATTTCGAGATTTAACCGTTAATAAATTTTAAGATCATTAATGAATTCGAATAATTCGACAAAAATTAAAAATGAATCTTATTTTTTATAATTCCCGATTATAGTTTTTTTTATACAATAGCAAAAACTTTATAATTTCTGCAACTGAATAAAAATAGCATACTTAATAAATCTCACCTGGTGAGAAAAAGCACATAAGTCAGAAATTAACATTTTGAGCTATATGTATTTATTTCTTTTATATAATAAGATCAAAAGGTTGTCGGTAAAAATACACTGGCATAAAGTATTTTAAATTATTTAATTATTGATTTTACTCATATGCTTTTTCAAAAGAATGAAAAGCGCATATTTTTGACATGTTTTTTTTCCCCCCAGCTAGTCAGAGAATGAAGAAGTAACTGTTATTCATCGCATAACACAATATAAAGCAACATGTTAAATTCACGCTATCTTGTCAATTCTATGTGATTCTATCTTGTCTGTGTTATGAAATAGCAGAATATTTTCTTTCTGCTATTTCATAATATTTCAGAACAAATCAATAAAATTTAAGTACTTTTTTACGTCTGTTTTCAATCATAAAAGAAATAATATATGTAGTTTATCGCATAACACAATATAAAGCAACATGTTAAATTCACGCTATCTTGTCAATTCTATGTGATTCTATCTTGTCTGTGTTATGAAATAGCAGAATATTTTCTTTCTGCTATTTCATAATATTTCAGAACAAATCAATGAAATTTAAGTACTTTTTTACGTCTGTTTTCAATCATAAAAGAAATAATATATGTAGTTTATTCTATTAATTGATGTACTCAGAATAACTTCAGAGAATTTGCAAAATTTTTAAGCAATTACGTTATTTTTTTAATTGCACAAATTATATTTCTACTGTTAATACAGTATAATCAATCATATTATATGTATTAGTATAATGACCACTTGTTTTTGTTTTTATTAGATATGTTTTTGAATAAAGTTTTATGTCCTTTGAGATATAATTAATTACTTTTTTATGGTTAAACTAACTATTAATAAATACTTAATATTTTCATGTTTATTTTATATCGTTATAAATATTTTTAAGCAATAAATAATAAATCCAAAAATGAATTTCACTTTGGTACCAATCATTATCCAAAGTTATCCTTTAAAAATTTAATTATTTGTTTTAATTAAAATAATTTCTATAATTTAGATTTTCTACATGGTGTATAATTTTAATTAAATTTTGTTCTGTAGCGTAAAATTAACATTATATATATTAATTTTTACATTTTAAATTATTAAAAAAGTATTATAAATTATTTTAATGCTAAGAATCTATTTATCAATTCGAATTTTTTAGTTTTATATACATATAAAGTTTTCAAATGCAGTTAAAAAATTTTTAAATGCATCCACGATGATAAAAATTTAATTATTTTAATGGGTATGAGTTCCGAGATTTTTCTATAAGAAGTTAAAACATATTTTAAAAAAAATGACTATTCTTTAGTCTTGCAATTGTGTTGGGACTGATGAAAACCTACCTGTAACACAACTAACTATTCAACAAGTACCTTTTGTAAATAAACTATTTTCTATAACAGTCACAATAATCTATAATCATAGCATCTATTCATCCGTGAAAGTGAATAGTAATCTCAGGTTCATTCTTTATTATACGGTTCAGTGGATTCTTTTGATCCATAAGCATTTCCTTCTTTTGTTAAACCTTCCATGATCAAAAGCAGATATTTTAGCCATATCGTCGAATGTACAGAAGGAAATAAAGTAAATCTGAAAATAGATTACTGAAAATGGCAAAGAATTTTCTCCTGTGTTATATTTATTTTAAGAATCCTAATGAAATTTTCTCAACCATTATAAAGCAAAGAAAAAAAAATAATAATAATAATGAAATTAGTTATAATTTCTTAAGCAATATTAAATTATAGAAAAGTTAATTTTGTACAGTCGAATTTTACTTTTAGAATTATCAATTTGCAGACTTTTTTTATATAGATAGAATTATAAAAATTTGATTATTTTAATTGCATACTTATGCAATTAATTTTTGAATATTTCTATTAATTTATTTAATCAGAAAATTGAAAATATAGTATTGATGATAAAAGTTATCAGGAAAAAAATAAGAAATAATTTTTTTTTTAAATGATATATTATTTTACAAAATTATAGAAAAGAATACAGTATAATTATATAATTGATAGCATTAATTAAACTTAAATATATGGTATTTGTTACCTCTAAATCGGATATCAAAGCGACTTATGATATGTTGGAAATATTTAAAACAAAACAACTTCATTATTCTGGTTATCCCTCCATAATTATGAAACAATTCAAACTTCGGTTGGATAATTTTCATTAAATTTGATATTAAAGTTCGTTGTAGAAATCTATCGAGAAAATTCGATTTTTTTTTTTTCATTTAGATTAGATTATTATAAAAGTCTCTGGAAACAAACATATTATCAGTTCCAAAAATTGTTATAGATGCAAGACATGTTGGGAATTATTATTATAACAAATTGATCCTAAAATCTTAGATTGATGATATCTTAAGCAGCTTTCCATGAAAAGTATATCTTAGCTTAAACCCTTTAACTAAACATACAAAATATTTACCAAGGTAAAACCCTTGGCAAATATTGCGAAATCATTTTTTACATTACACATGATGTTTCTAACATTATGTTGTTATATATTTTATAATATTATTTTCTAAAAATGTTAAATATTTTATGGAAAAAATAAATTTATATATTATTAATAACAATTATGATAAATATTTTCTATTTTTCGTGATTGATTCACACGAAATAAAGAAATATTATATACCGAATTATCTTAAATGTGATATTATAAATATCAAATATTCACTAGAATTTAAATAATGAAAGATTTGTCTTAGAAATTTTTACTATAGTTACTGCTTTTTTATATACTTGGAGGAATTGAAATATATGAACACATAGAACTATGTAAGAAACACTTTCTCTTGGGAATTTTAAAAAATTTCTTAGATACACATCTACACTGTAAACATGTGTAGTTCGCACATCACATCAAAAGAAAGTTTGATGAAAAATATTGAAGTTACGAATCATTTTTAATCTTATACAATTATTATATATCAATACCAGAAAAATATTTCATTTAAAACAATGCAATAAAGTAAATATTCTATTCAGATTTTTTTTGTTAGTATTTACATATGACATATGACATTTTTGTGTCTTAAATCTTCAAATTTAAGAGAGGCATTATTCATGCTATTTTATTATCTTTGGATCTTGAAAAAGTTCAAATACTCGCAATTTTATGAATTCGATTCATTTCCATTTCAACCTTTAACCTTCGAAATTTAAAAACTCAGATACAAGTTTTATTTTTCCTCAGAATTGATTTTATTTATCTCTATAACTGTATAAGCCTATATAAAAGTCAACTGAATATATTATTCATTCAGAAAATTTTATCAAAAATGGCAATATATATAAATATTTTCAAGAATCAATTCTTATAGAGGACTGATTTTTGAAAAGATTAGCTATGATTTATTACAATTTAAATAAATTATATATCAATTTAAATTTATAGATATCTCCTACTATCATACTTCACTACACTAATTATTTTAATATTCTTCTCTTCTCCAACCATATGTTCACTACCACTGTTTTCATCAAACCCGAAGAGCAATTACTGTCCAAGAGTTTTAATTACAGTACTGCAAATTCATGAAATTGCAGTTTATTCCTGGAAGAGATGGCATTCTATTTAACTCTTAACCTTACCCTTAAGCAACATCACTAGTTAATCAAATTCGGTGAGAGGAACCTATGTAATATTCATTATTGTCGAACTGAACTTTATTAACTATAGTTGCTGCATAAAAAGAGTAATCACAATAGTTTGTTTAAATTATTAGGTTGTTATTTATTATTTATTCAGAAATTTATTTTGGTAAATTTTTTTTTCTCATACAAGCTCAAAAATTTGATTATTCTCCCATTCAAGTAAGAAATATTTTTATTGTTAATCTTGAAATAACACGAACTGTATTTTGGTCACAAGATCAAATTTTTGATTTCACTAATATTCTGAATTTTATATCTAAACTAATTAAATGCAAATTAAGTTCGGCCAATTCACTTTTTCTCAATTTATTTTACTCATTCATTGCTCCAACATTTTAAACTTTTTTATTTCTCATTCATTAGCTGTTTATTGTATTCAACATTTTTGATTATCCAAATAATTAGAAAAATGTAACTCACCATTGAATGAGTTACTAAATTTTTCAGACAGAAAAGTTTACAAAGCGAAACTCTCGTAAAAATTCTGACTGACTTTTCGGTTTACGCAGTAAGTAATTTTATTGCATTATCCTTTATTTCACTTCAAAGGAGGTCAAATTGTTTCACTACTAATTGATATTTAATGAAACCAATAGCTTAATAATTAATTTTGGTTAAAAAAGAAACAAAAATCTGCTGTCGTATTTATCAAAATCGACGATAGATATTTAAAACTTTTATTTCTGTTAAAGCATAAAACAGAAATTACGTTTCAGATTATTAAGTGAATACTTTGTTAATGAAATTTTCAATTATAAGTAAGCATCACTTTCTTCGAAAACTTAATTAATTTTTGATCGTGTCTTCCAATTCACATTCATGTTTGCAGAGATTAAAAACCCAAATATCAATTTCAGAATTTAATTTATTTCACTAAACTCTTCGTAGAATATTTTTTTTCTTTAAAATTATCAACTTGATTTCTATATTTTATCTTAAAAATATAGTAAGCACTATTTAGCATGCTAATAAGAAGGAAGAGATGCTGATTAATTCTAGGAATTCGTTAAATTCGAATGTTTTTTTATGACGTATAGAATGCTTTATCATAATTCTTAATAATAATAATGCAATATATATACAGTATATCATACACAGAAGTGTGTAAATTTAATAATATTATAAATAAAAAAGTAAATAATTCGAAAACAAAGAACAGTTTTCAGCAACCATAAGGCGCTATTGTTTGGGAAATACGTTATATCGAAGTTTTATTATAAATTCTCTAGATTTACGGAAAACCTCGATATAATTGTAAATTGTTCTTTCCATTTACATTACTGTGGATTTCCTCTCGATTTTACGAACCTCTAAAAAGTTTGTAAATGTGAATGGCATTAATTGGCATTAGGAAACTTTTGGGACCAACTAAATAGTTCGTAAATTGGAGGTTTTAAAAACGCGAGTCCACTGTATCATAAAAATGCATTATTCGGATGCTAATGTTTAAACATGTCAAGAGTGGTACAAATTATCGTTACAACATGAAAATATCTCGATTATCATTCATTACTCCAACTGGATTTATATCTTAATTTTAGAATGACTCATCGCAAACTTAAATGTACTAACATTCATTATATTACGCAGTAAAATAAGTTGCCACTAAACTGTCATTAGAGAAAATGTGTTCATCTTCTCTAAGGACAGTTTATAATATATAACACTCAATATTTTACCCAAGAATATATTTAGATAATTATAAAACAGACTATCAAGAAATGAGTATTCACTATCTCTTTAATTATATTCTAATTCCTATTGAAGATATATCTTTTTTATATGAAATTTCTTTATCGATACAATAAAAAATAATTGAAAGATTTTGATTAAATTTTGAAATTTTATAGCTTCTTTAATAATGTTCATATGATACCAATAAAAAAAACTTTAATAAGTGAAGAAATTCAAAAGATTCTAATCATATCGAAGATAGAATAACAACGAGGGATCTTTTTATGAAATGAGTAATAATATAGAAATTCTTAATGGCTTCTTTTATAATTTTCTGACAACAAATGAAAGAAAAAAGAATCCATTAATGAAGAAAAATATAAATCCCTTTTTTATAAGAGACATGATATTTAATGCTGTAGAGAATTGGATTGAAAGTAAAAGTGTAAGCGAAAAAAATAGAATTAAAGTATCTGAAATAAAGAATTAAAGAAAATTTGAAGAAGTGAAGAAATAGAATGGACAATGAAAGTAACAAATGCAGACATGCTTCTTAAAAAATAGAGGAGGAAAAAAAGAAGATAATTAGTGTCATTAAATACCGAGAGGAAAATGGATAGGAAGCATTCTAAAAGAATAGAATAATTAAGGAAATAATGGAAGGTAAAGTGAAAGCAACAAAACCTAGAAATGAGATCTAAAAACTTATGAAGGACCCAAGAAGTATTTATTTTAGCCACTGATAGCAAATGGTTTGTGACAAATAAAATTGGAGAAGGAGGAAAGAATGCTACTAACGTAAGTACTGCTTTAGAATGAATGAGATAATAAGAAAAGAAATGGTGTACAACTACTTTATATCCTGCAATATGTAAAAAGTCGCTTCAAGTTTGATTTTTTCCTGAATTAAATATAATTTTTCATTATTTTGCAGATGTTACCATCGAATAATTTTGTTATAGTCTGTCTTTGTAAAAATTTTTATTTATTATGATCAAAATTATTATTCATGAAATTTTTATGTATACAACATGCTTGCAACATCTAAAATCTGATAGAGATGCTACTGTACTTTTAATGGTTTAGACCTACTATACAAATATGAAGGAATGAAACAAGTAAAATGGATAACTTCAAGGCGATTTAAAAGAAAAAATTCGCCTTTTGTACGTTTGATTCTAGGACTTTTTGAATATCCCATTATCACTAAAGTATATCCTTTGTGAAGTAGTTAAAGCAGCTACGTTAGCAATATATCCGCCACACTTCTCCTGGGATATGTTTGCTAGTGAATGACCATCTGGTAATGCTTAAGGGAACAGCTCTCTTCTCCTAGAATGTCTCCTAAAATCTCAAATAGAACAAGAGTGAATTTCCTAAATTGTGAGAATCCTGCAAGGTCTTTATGGAGTCATAAAATTGATTAATTGAATCATCTAATGAAGTCAAGTTGGTTCAACTCGAATATGTGGCATTTAAGCTGGATCGACAGTACAGGGATCACAATGCTACCCCCGACGTACTCATAGACTATATATGAATGTTCCAGGAGAAGAGAAAACGGTCATTCCAAAACAGTAAAAAACTCGTAAATGATAAAAGATCTCGAATCTTTCTCAAACTTTCTAGAAATTACTTTAGGATTATATATTTGGAAATATTTATGCCTTTTGAGCTATATAAATTTGTGTTTATTGCTAGTTTTTTTCAATATAAAAGTATTGATTGCATTTAATAGTTTGAGGCATTTGATTAGAGAATTTTAACAAAAATTCTTATGATTTTTTTTAAGCAGAAACTATATGAAACAACTATCAAGTTTAACCTCCACGTACACAAATTGTATTACTTTTAAATGCTAATTTTAATTAATTAATCAATTAATTAATCGTATTGATCAAATATAATTTTTTCTTTTCATTTCATACCTATTTTTCTTATTTCTAAGAATTAAGAGAAAATTTATAAAATCGAATACTAAAATGAATATTACTGTATGCTGAATTTTTAGAAAACAAAAGGCAAAATATTTTCCAGATATCTCAACAGATGGCAGAGAATGCCACACTGCTGAATAACAAACATCATCTTGAACATCAACAATATTGCAAACGAAAATATTTATCAATTTAAAATCTTTAAATGTTAACATTAAAATTTAATTCCGTATTTTTTTAATATAAAAATTCCTTAAAACTTTTTACTTGTAA
Source organism: Olivierus martensii (assembly GCA_000484575.1). Classification (NCBI taxonomy): domain Eukaryota; kingdom Metazoa; phylum Arthropoda; class Arachnida; order Scorpiones; family Buthidae; genus Olivierus; species Olivierus martensii. The sequence goes on from AYEL01077955.1 coordinate 29,954, forward strand.
ACAAAACTTCATAATTTAAAATTCCACAGTGTCAGCATATTCTTTCCTCACTCAGAATATTATAGTTTTATTAATTTTATTATCATTAAATAAAAATTTACCAGATGCCAATTTATTTATTTTTATTAAATTTCACACAATATCAATTTTCTTGCATTAGTATGATTGATTAGTTTATATTAGTTTTTGACCTTTCCTTAACAAAATTTATTTTTGTCAAACCGCCGAATATATTTAATTAATTATGAAGTATTACTAATATTGTATAAATATAAAAAAAGAATTAGCGAGAATTTTGCTTTTTGTGTTGTTGTTTATATATATACATATTAAAAACTTTTAAAACTAATTATTCTTTGCATTGGCAACATTTTTCATCTGAATGACATTTTGATATTGCATTGCTTTATTTACACATTTATAAATTTAATAATGCAAAGAAAAAAAACTGTTATTAAATTTCAAGTGACATTTAGAAACTAGGTGACATTACTTCCTTTGCACGACTTTCTCTTTAATTATGCTATCGATTTTTTTCCCGCTTTTATATGAGGAATTTATTTTTCTTTAATATTTTAAATTAATATTTTTTTTAACATATTTCTGAGTATTTAAGTATTTTTCGTTACATTAGTATTTTTTTAATGTATTAATTGCTAAAATTAGTATAGAAAGAAAAACTTGCATATTAATATGTTATTTTGAATGTCATTCTTCAGAAAATAGCATAATTATGTAAATATTCGTTTTACTCATCCTTTCCTATTTTGGTTTATTTAATATTAAAGGAATATTAGATGAAGTAGATCAAAAAAAATTAGAATTATTCTATTCAAAAAATTAGAAATTCAAATAATTAGAATTATTTCATTAAAAATAATTATTTTTGTGATTTTTAGACGGGATCATATAGATTCATTAGCCTACTTTTCGAAGGAGAGTGAAATATAAAATCACCAAGTCGTCTGTTGTGTTTTTTTCACTAATAATTTTGGAACTAATTAATAAATTTTCACGAAATTTGGCAGAAATATTTTGACATCACTGCCAAATTTCATGAAAAATGACTAATCTCTACGCTGCATCATTTAATCTTCTGACTTCAACCATTTAAAAATCGGCATTTAACATTTTAAGATGTTCTTCATATGGACGAACTAATTATTGGATTTTTATGCCATTTAGCAAGAAGATATCGTTGTGATCATCGTTTCAGATGATCACAACGATACATCAAACGACTCTTTACCTTCAACCATTTAAAAATGGTGTTAATGAAACGATGATCACAACGATACATCAAACGACTCTTTACCTTCAACCATTTAAAAATGGTGTTAAAATTTTAAAGGCTTCTGAACTAATTGATTGATTTATATAAAATTCAGAAGATGGTCAAACCATTAAATACTATTTTGGAATAATTTCTATGTAACTGTAGTTAATTTTAATTGTATATATTTTCCAGAATTCCTTGTTTTGTTTTTATGGTAACTTGATATGTCTATTAGACTTAGTTTTTAAACTAACAACAAACTTTATCAATTATCTATTATATTATATATTCATATAATAGATAATATAAATCAATTATTAAAAATGTATACAAATAATTGCATTAACTAGCAAAATTATATTCATATTATTTATTTAAAAAAAATCAGCATAGAGGCGGAACTATATCATTCATCTTTGTTAGCTTTCTATTGAAGTTCAAGAAGATACGGATTTGTTAACATGTTTCGTCTCAAAAGAGTTGATAAGTACTCTTTTATGTTTTCTTGGGTATTCTTTGATTAGAATATTCTGCGGTAAAATCATTGGAAACAACAAAGACGTTATTAAATAAATTACCAAATATTTGCAGTGCAATTTGTATCGAGCAATTTCTATTTAAATTATTTATTTTAACAATTTTTACTGTTTAATTAATGGAAATTTATTAAATAAAACTCAACTTTTGAATAGTAGAAGAGTTAACTTAATTGAAGTATGAAATGGGAAAGTTAAATATTTATATCATAATTAAGAATAGTAGTTTTGATTCAGAGAAAATTTTATTACTCGTCTAATTTTGTATAATATATTTATTCTTTTATCTAGATCCACCAAAATCTCCAAGTTTAAAAGTTGTTTCCAGATCATCATCCTCTTTAGAATTAGAGTGGAATGAAGATATTAAAAAGTACAGTCCAATAACTGGTAAAAAATATATTTAAAAAATAATTTGTACTATATTAAAATAAATATTAGAGAGAGAAATCATGATTTAAGTTGCTCTGGTTTGATTTATCAAGTCAAATACTTAAGCAAGTTTTTTATATCTAAACATTACTGAATACTTATTAAGATGTGGTAATCATCAATAAGAAGCAAAAAAAAAAAAAAAAAACGTTTTTATGTTATTAAAAATATATTTAATTTACTTCAGCTGTTTTCTATTGCTTTGCCATATTTATCAATGTTTTCTTTACTTTTTTAAATATTTTCTGTTACTGAGTATTAAAAACTTAGCGAGTTCAAAACATATCGATCCAGTTAATGGAGCTTAAAACCTTAATGGATTATAAAAACTAAAACTATATGTTTAATGGAACGATATTCAATGGTTAAACATAAACCCATTTTTAATGTCAATATGCTGAACTTAATACTATTTTTTTTTTTAAATGGCTTCAATACATGAAAGATAAAAATCTGAATATCATACTTTAAAAAAATATATATATATCTTTTATATATATATATATATTCAAGTAAAATAATATAAAATAATTAAATATCTTTTATATATATATATATTCAAGTAAAAAATTTATGATTGAAGATAAGAAGAAAATAATCGAAAAATTGTTATCATCATATTATCTTTCGAGTTTACTACATAACGAAATTATTGTGTTATTTATAGAAATCCATCATAAATTAAATTCTTTTATATAAAATATTTTTATTAAACTTTTATAAATAAAATAAATAGTGGCTTAAAAATTATGGATCAATATTTTGTTTGACAAAATATAAGATA